>JANSTW010086669.1:0-19011 GCA_027564275.1 Diadocidia ferruginosa | reverse complement strand
GATTGACCATATCTCGAAAACAAGAGCTGCCCGAAAAAAATGGTTTTCATTTTCGAATTCAGCGACCCAAAATTACTCTAAAAAAGTTTATGTTAAATCTGCACCAAAAAAAAGTGTCATTTTGTAGAGCTGTGTTATGTTTTTAAGCTTCCTTTCCTTCAAATTTGTTTGAATAGAAAAGCGTATTTTGTGAATTTCTTCTATACTGATTTATAGATAAGACCATCTTCAAATTACTTAAATACTCATTTTAAGTATTTCCTCAGGTTTTGAATTCATCGATTAAAATTATCACCACATATTTTTTCATCACCAATGGTCATAAACTCATAAATAACAAATATCTATCTGTAGATGATATAAGGGCTTTAAATTTAAGTATATATAGGTAAAAATAATAATAATAATTTATTTATTAGCAATGTACAAAAAGGTAAAAACCTTTAAAAATTATTACAAAATTAAAATAATAAAAGTTGCATATTCAGAAGATTTACCTCATTGATTCCTTATAATCATCAAATAACTAGGTAGCTGGAAGAGAAATGATTTAAAATTCTACAAATACTCAAACATTACAAAATATTGTATTATTAAGTACATTTTAGTGTCACATAATATCTTATAAAAAATATTATCTATACACAGTTGAGCGACTTCATCTTATCACTTTGTACATTATAATGGGTATGTATATATGGATATGCGAGTAACAACAATATATAAATATAGTATGTGATCGTAGATCAAGATTTTCAATTAACTAATAATTTAATTCGAAGATTAGAGTTAAATATGTTGTATATATACGTTAAATGCTTAAATCATCTTGAAAAAATGGCCTTATATAAATTCGTCATATGCGACAATAAAACAAAAATAATTGCATGAGAAACCTATAAACATTAAAGTGTTAACTTTTGTTGTATAGTTTTACGACTTTTTAGATTTTCGAAAGCTTTGTCATATTTTATAAATAAATTAATATAAATTTCTTGATCTTTATTAAATGACTCTCGACCAAAACAAATTATTCTCAAGAAGCACATAGTGTATGTTATTATTCTTTTAAACAAAAATATAAAAAAGCACAAATTGTTAAATACTATTATTCCTTTAGTTGATTGATCGCATAGTTTTTCATTATACCATTTAAACTATATAAAGTTTTTAAATATTTTTCACTAAATTATTCCATATAATTTGTTCTTTTGTCACAATCACAATTATCACATTAATATTTGGTTGCGATTATAATCTGCACATTTTGAGTTACATTCACTTTGTAAATCTATGCGTATAATTTGGTTTATAAACTATACTTGTTGCAAATGTTTGCAATCAGAACTATATGCTACGCATAATTTATAAATTTAAATTATTTTCTTTTTCACAAAATAAATTAATTTCAAGAGTATAACGTAGATCATTATTAAAAGCACATTATTTGATGAGATTTTCAAAAAAAACTAACTTTTTTGAAATTACTAAATTTCCGATTTATTTTTATACCAAAACACAAGAAAATGCATTTTTTTTTCAATAATTCATTAAAGTTACATAAAGCAATGACTAATTTCGATGCGTGCGTTGTCCGCTCTCTTATCTGGCTTATCTTTCTGTGAAGAAGACATCACAATAAAAACCATTCGAAGCATTGATTTTTATCGTCGAGTTTAAACTAACTGAAACATTATTTCTGCTACTATCTACCTACTATATAAGTACACATCTCTCCACAAAACATTTATGACTTATGTACAATTGTATATACATGAAACACATATATCGGTGTATTAAAACCATATTTTAAGTATTTTCGGTTCATAAAATGTATAGTTTATGTCACAGACTGCGAAGTACTTTACTGCGCTTGTTATAGGTATACTTAACAATTTTTAACAACTTTTAGCATCCTCAAAAGTGTGCGAGAGAAGTTGTTGTGATGATTATTTTTATCAATGATGTTTATTTTGATAAAATAGGTGTACGATATATGATCATTGATAATAATATGTATTAGTATTTTATCTATATATATATTATAAAAATAGTATTTTTTTTCAATCAATGGTTATACCGTTCCTTATACAAGCCGAGCACGTACCCACAAAATTATAGAACACTTGTCATATAACAAATTGTCTTGCTAAGGCGCAAGAAAGAATTATAAATTGAAGGCTTATTGGAAACTGAAAAACTGAAATCCACAAATTGTCTCAGCAAATATCAATAAGAAATAATAGATCAATTAGTAAGTCTGGGCAAGTTAAATTCGTGATTGTTTTAAATATGGTTTGTGTATTTTTTAACTTTGAAAATGTATATGAAAGAATTTGGCAAAGAATAATATTGAAACATCTAAAAAAAATGATAGATGAGGAAAAATTGCATGCTATATCAAAGAATTTTTAAATAATATAGATCGTTTAATAAATTCATAATTTGTATCTTTTTTATATATATATATGGAAATTAAAATGTAACTCACATATTTGTTTTATTCATATATTAAATCAGAATTAAAAATTTGGTTGCATTTTAAATGCCTTTGTAGACAAATTTACGCCGTATAATCTGATTACTAAGCTCGTCAGCACCGGTATCCAATCAGTGGATTTAAATATTATATGGCTACAGCATTATATTGCTGCACACTAAAAAAATCCATTTCTTTAAGTATCTGAGTTTGTCGAAATGAGTCCAACTTCTATGAATTTAAATTTAAGTATTAATTTTTGGTCTGGAATCTGGATCATATCTCCATTGGCAAGATCAGATCTGCATTTGATGCGTGTTGCCGATATGCTTTTGGTATAAAACGCTATACTTCGACACAGCCTTTTCGCTGTCGCGTATTAAACTGTGATATTTTCGGGCATTCTAAGCTTCGTGTTTGTATTTTCATCTATAAACTATTGAAAACAAAATGTCCAAATTATTTATTTCCGTGTTTGAGTGTTGGAACCTCCACAAGAACAAAAAATATTATAATCCCTTCTCATTGTTCCAGCCACATGAATGCATCTTTCTTTGTTGGTGGAATCAGAATTTATAATTCTTTGCCGTTGGCTATTAAGGAGGCTAGTACTTTGGCGAGGTCCGAGGCGGGGTGTCGCGGTGTTCTGGATGCCATATCTGTGGCAATATATCATAGTGGCTTAAGTGCGTGTACAGTTATGTTTATATAAGGCTCTTATTTAAAGATAAGTGCAAAAAATCAGCTGTCCCTAACCTTTTGCAAGCCAAAAATACCTACCGACTAGACTGTACTGAAAATTTTCAATTTTGCACTTAAGCCACTATGATATATTGCCACAGATATAATGTTGATTTTTGTTTTTAATGCATTTTTTCCTTTTAGTCTTTTACTTTGCCTTTTACTTAGTCTTTTTCTCTTTCTTTTAATTTTTAATTTTTAATTATTAACTTTATATTTATAATAATGTGCAATTTCACAATTTCATAACTTTGCATTAGCATTAGTATTAACATAAATATTGTGTATATTATATTTTTTGTATATAATTCGTAATATGACAAACATATTGGGCTTAAAGCCTGTGTCATTGAAATTAAATAAATCAATCAATCAATGTTACTTGATGTATTTCATTTAAGTATATATAAGTATCTAAAAAACTTAAATATTTAGTTTATGTATCTATCACACTTAATAATAAGTAAAACCAAATATCAAAATGAGTTCATCCGCAATTTTTCTCTGTGTGTCGTTGTTAAACGTTTCAAAGACAACCTAGAGATACGCTAGTTTCAAGTCGTCCCACAGAGACGGCGATCAACGAAATATGGAGTAGGACAACTGAAACATTTAATAATTTATTAAAACTGGCGAAAACGTTCTGGGTTACATCAATTATGACAGGAAAGAATGGATATCAGACGAAACATGGCAACTCATTATGTACCGGAAAACACTTAAACAACATATAAACACAACAGACACGGACAAAACAGAAATACGCGGAGACGAATAAGACAATTTCCAAATATGCTAGACGGGATAAAAGATCGTTTCTCGGAGATATTGCTGAACAAGCGCAACAGACAGCAAATTGCAACAATGTCAGAGAAATGTATCGTCTAGCTATGAAATTAACAAACAGGACAACGTTGGCAGACCGCCCAATAAAATCTGTAGATGGTAGTCTCATAACGATGGAAACGCAGCAATTGGATAGATGGACTGAGTATTTTCACGAGCTGCTCAATAGGTCATCTGAAGATGTTGCTCGAAGTCCAATAGACCGTCCGCCTGGCACGCGTAGATTCAATGATTCTGTTCTAGACGTGCAGAAATTCTAACCGCCATAAAATAAAGAACGGCAAAGCACCCGGTGCTGACAATATGTCAGCCGAAATATTAAAAGCGGTTATGGAAACAGCTGTTGAAGTGTTACAACCTATTGTGGGTCAAGTGTGGGAGTCTGGTGAAATTCCAAGCGCTTGGACAAAGGCCTTATTATTAAATTGCTGAAGAAAGGTGACCTCACATCTTGTGAAAATCTGCGTAGAATCACTTTGTTGAACACGATTAACAAAATATTATCAATAATTATCTATGACAGACTCTCGTTCAGTTTGGATCAGACGCTCCGAAAAGAGCATATACTGATCAGCTATGGTATTCCTGAAAAGCTCTTGAATATTACCGAGAAACTTAATGCATAGAGTTTTACATCGTGGTAATCTCGGGGCAATGGTTTTACATTCGTTCTGGAGTCAAAAAAGGATGTGTTCTTTCACCACTTTTGTTCCTACTTGTCTTGGATTGGGTGATGAGGAAAGTTAATTCCATAACCTGTGGTATTCAATGGACTCTTGGATTTTGATTGGAAGATATGTGCTTTGCTGACTACATATCTGCCTATTATCACATACTAGAGCAGATATGGAGATAAAACTACGTCGACTTGTCAAGTATGCAGGACAAGGTGGACTAAAAATCAACATCGAAAAGACGAAACTTCTCCGACTAGGTACAACAACACCATGTACGCTCTCCATTAGCAGCGAACAGATATAGATGAAGTGGATAGCTTTCAATATCTTGGAAGCTATATAACAAGAGACGGTGGTGCCGACACGGGTGTGGCGAACCGAATTGAAAAAGCGCGGTAAACTTTTGGTATATGCTCGGAAATTGAGGTCTCCACAGATCTCACAAAATTTAAAAATAAGAATATTCAAGACTAACTGTTTATCCGTCTTACTATATGGTTATGAAACTTGAAAAATGACTAACTCAATCGAGTCTCGCATCCAAGTTTTTGTCAACAAATACTTGAGACGCATTTTAACAATATTCTATCCAAACAAGATCTGTGGAGAAAAACCGAAGTTGTGAGCATGAAAGTATTAATAAGGAGAAGAAACGACCAAGCGATGACATAGCGCGGGCGGCGCTTGATTGGAACCCGCAGAAGAGGACGACCTAAATCTTCGTGGCGCAGAACGACGCCGCAGGAAGCCGAAGCCGAAGGAAAGAACTTCAACGAAGTAAAGGCTCTGGCAAGAAATCGAGTGCATTGGCAGCTTTTGTTGATGCCTTATATATGCTCCCACGCTATGGAGTAAAGGTTGAGATGATGATGATGACAACAACATTATATAGCCGATAAGAAAACGTTGAAACGTCTTCATACACATTTCAAATTTTCAAATAGATCGTTTAATGTTTATATCGGTGACAAATTTTTAACGGATCAACAACTTGAAAATGGTGTGCCACAAGAAACTGTGTTGTCCAACGCTTTTTTTGTTCGTAATAAATACGCTAAGACAAATTTTAGTATGGGCCAATAACTTAAAAAAAATAAAAAAAACACTAGTTTAATATTTGGAGAATTTGTGTCAATATTTTTTATTTGCTAGTGGCCTAGTTCGAAAAAGGAAAAAAAACGTGAATGACATCGATAACAAATTTCAATCATTAGTTAATAAATTACAAAATTTAACCAAAATAAATGAGAATAAACCATATTAATGCACAT
Source organism: Diadocidia ferruginosa (assembly GCA_027564275.1). NCBI lineage: Eukaryota > Metazoa > Arthropoda > Insecta > Diptera > Diadocidiidae > Diadocidia > Diadocidia ferruginosa. The sequence goes on along the minus strand of JANSTW010086669.1, from coordinate 12,997 downwards.
TAGAAACAAGAGAAAAATTCAGTTTAATATAAGATTAATAATAAATAATATAATTCAATACAAAATAGCCACAAATTATTAATATTGATTTATCAAATCTTAGCTACGCTTTAGAAATAGTTCTTTCATTTCGATTTACAGTAGATAACATTATGAAATGAAGATATTTTATTTTATGAACAATTTATTATTTGCTATATTAGTTTTATTGTCATTTAATTCCTTATATATAAGATTGAGATAAATCTTATCAGGTCATTAAAACCATTCCATAAATCTTGTAAATTTCTACAATTAACATTCTATTTATATTCTTCTTAAATAATTGTGAATAATTAAGTTAGGTTAAATGCCAAAATAAAAATTTTATCTGTTTTTCTTTTTCACTTAAACATTATAATAAAACTTTATTGTATTTATCTTATATTAGACTTCAATAATTTCAGCGCCATTATAATAATAATTTAGTAGATGTTTAAGGAAAATTGTTGGCTTCTTCCATATACAATATCAAAATGCAAATATATAAAATATCTAACTTATATATATTTGCTTTGAATTATATAACAAACATTCTATAATATTTAGAAAATATTTAAATTATTATATTTTGTTGATAAAAAGATTAAAATTTAAAATCATAAACAACAACAAAATTTAATTTTAATTATTAACACACGTCATTTTATTGTAGGGACTTATTTTTTCGAAAACAAATATCTAATATAATTGTTTAAATTATTCTGTTGATATTTAATTACAGATTTGTTTTCAGATTATCACAATATAGACAGATTTTTTGAAACAAAAAGAATTGTCTGTTACTATAGCCATTTTTATCAATCTAGTTTAAAAATAAACAACAAAACAATAAAAATCATAATAATTCTGCAAAGTTAACTATAAGAGGCGTAAATACATAAATAAATAGCGGACCTTCCCGAACGGGATACTGTATTTACGAGGGGCGAAGTTTGGTAAAAATTTCAGAAAACAAATATTTTTTGGGGATTTGAGGTGAGGGGAAGAAATGTATGGTATCAAATAAAAGGCATTCCAATACATATCATTTTAAAAAAGTTGGAACAAACACTTCATGTAGGTGTAGGAGGGTGTAAAATGAAAGCTAAACACTTTGTGAACCATAAATGTTTTTTAGTTTAAAAAAAGCAAATAGGTATTTGTATAATACCTTTTATTTAATACCATACTCCTCCTCCCCTCAAACCACCTAAAAGATCATTTTTTCTGAAATTTTCACCAAAATGTAAACCCTTCTGAGGGGCAAACCTTTAAAATCCCCTTTAAAGAGGTCCGCTATACTGTATTTCAGCCAAAATGGCGGCGTTAGATATTTTTAACTGCGTACAGTAAATCTAAACAGTTTTCTAAAGTTAAATCCAACAATTGGAGGTGTCTGATTTTTTTTTTTTTTTTTTTTTTATTTATTTATTTATATGGTAGTATAAAAGAACTACAGAAGACACATGCCTTGTATGTAGTTCATAAGTTTTACATGTTTAGAGTATTTACATTAAATACTAAAAAGTTAATTCATTTTTTTGTATTTATTAAAACATAAAAAAAAAGAAAAAGAAAAATTGAACAAAGAAATAATAATACTAATACTTCATAATTGACACAATATTTTATAATTTTTTAAGAATTTAAGCTCTTAAAGACATGAGATTTTAGATTTTTTTTAAATTCTGATAGAGTTAGTGTTTTTAAATGAGAAGGCAGCTTATTATACAAATTCAATCCATTAGACATAATATCATGTTTGCCTCTATTTGTTCGTGCTGTATTTATGTAGAAGTTTTCTTTATTTCTTATGTTGTGTGTATGAATTTGTGTGGTTCTAGTTAAAGTAAAATTATGTTTAGTTATGTTGTGTATTATTTTGTATACTGATAATATAGTTTCGTATTGGTTAATTGCTTGGATAGATAATATTTTTTCGTTGTATAAATTTATTGTAGGATGATCATATTTTAATGCTCTTATATGTTTTATGGATCTATTTTGTAATACGCTAAGTTCATGGATGTAAAGATTGGAAGCAGTGTTCCAAATTGGGTTTAAATATATTAAATTAGAATAAATATAAGAATAATAAATTAACCATCTGGTTTCTTCAGTTATAATATATTTAAGTCTTTTTAGAACAAAAATCCATGGTGCAATCTTTTTTTTAATAATATTGATATGATTCCTCCAGGTTAATTTATTATCTATGTGCAAACCTAGAAATTTCGTCACTTCAATACTTTTAATATGATCATTATTAAATGGTATTAGAGGTGGAACAAAAGGATTTTGCATATTTTTGCTGTAATTAAAAATCATATAATTAGATTTTGATGGATTAATTGCCATAATATTATTTTTGCACCATGCTTTCAGGATTTCAAGGTCATATTTCATTTCTTGTATCATAACTTCATTGCTAGTATTTGAATATCTTAGGGCAGTGTCATCAGCATACGCTTGTATAGAACCTTTAAAGGGTAGTTTGAGTAGATCATTAGAGAATATTAGATATAATAATGAGGACAGACTGGATCCTTGTGGAATTCCTATAGTTGGAATTTTAAAATTGCTTTGGGAATTGTTAATTTCAACTAATTGTCTTCTATCTTTAAGATAATTTGTAAATATTTGCAATTGGATATAGTTCAAACCTAGCTTTTTTAATTTAGATAATAGAATTTTATGATTCACGCAATCGAAAGCTTTTTTAAAATCTAAAAAGAGGACGATGACATTTTGTTTTTTATCCATATTCGTTCTTATATAGTTAATTAGATCATTTGCTGCCGTAAATGTATTTGAATTGGTCACAAATCCATATTGCCTATCATCTATGATTTTATTATCAAATAAGAAATTACTCAATCGATTGTATAGGATATTTTCGTAGATTTTGGCAAATACGTTTAAATTGGATATAGGCCTATAGTTCGATTCAATTGTGTTATCTCCGCTTTTAAAAATTGGATACACTTTAGATTCTTTAAGTGAATCGGGATATATTCCTTCAACAATACACTTATTAATGAGTTCACTCAGCTTAGTTGATAATTCAGCATTAAATATTTTGCAGAATTTAGTTGATATTTTATTAAGGCCTGTTGCCGCATTGGCATTTAATTTTTTTATAACGTTTGAGATTTCATCTGGCGTTGTACTATTAATCGTGAATGGAAATTGAATATCATAATTATATGAAAGGTCAATGTTAATTATTTGTAGCAATTTAGATTCAGATTCAATAACATATGCTGCTTCAATAAAATAAGAATTGAATTTATTTGCAATTTTTATGGGATCAGTGATAATTTTGTTATTTTCATTTAGAACTATTTGTAATTTATTTGTTGGAGTTTTGTTGTAGATGAGGGTGTTTAGTGTTTTGTATAGCATGCACGGTGAGTTTATTTGTTTATTGATCGTGTTAGAAAAAAAGTTTTTTTTTTCCGCTCTACATTTAATTTGAACAATGTTTCTAAATTCTTTATATTTAATTTTAATGTATTCATTTAGAGGGTATTTTTTCATAAGTTTATAGTAGTTATTACGAATTTTAATAAATCTTACGATATTTTTTGTAATCCATGGTTGCTTGTAACTTTTATCGATTAATTTAAAAGTATTAGTATTACTACTTACAATATCCTTTACATTATTTATTAGTTCAGAAAAATTTTTAGAACTGGAAATTTTATTATTTAAAAATGTATTGTTTTTAATATTTTTATAATCCAAGATAGTTTTGTTGAAATATTTTGGTTTAACCTTAGCTTTTATTGTTATTGTTAATATTAGTAAATTGTGATCAGATAAGTTTAAGTTGTTTTCAACCATTAAGTGATAATCTTTGTCCATTATATCAGTCACAAAATGGTCAATTGTGGTGTTAATTGTATTCGATATTCGTGTTGCATATTTTGGATCAAAGCTGTTGAGCATAGCGTAACCATTATCATTGATGGTGTGAAGGTAATTTAAAGTTTCGCGGTCTGTGTTCAAAATATTGATGTTCATATCGCCACATATAATCGATTTTGGATATCTGTTGATTAAATATTCAAGTTTATTCAGAAAATTATTGTAATTACCTTCTGTTCTATAAAATCCTATAATTTTTATATTAATTTAGAGTATTATGGCATTCGAAGAGTAAATACGTTTCTTGTTGCTCGTTGTCTTAAAGTTTTCATTATGTTTGCCTGAGCTGTTTTTTACTTAAAAGTATATTCATTTTTTGATTTGTTATCACCGTGGTTTGATATATCGTGATAAGAGTTTGGTTAGTAATAATATTACACAGGAATTTTACATTTTTCATCTCTACTTTGATTTCATCTCTATTTTTAACATGTGCTATTTTCGCTGTTATAGATATTGATTGTTCGGATTTTGTAATTGTATTTTATTTCTATAATATATTAAATACATCATATATAATATACACTACATTGAGACTAGTATATGTTCATACTTGCTGATTCTTTCCATATATGCAGCTGCTTCATATTTAATAAATTATTATTAAATGCATAATTACAGTGTGTGACTTTGTGAAGTCATCTATTACGTGCAGCTTACTAACATCAACACATCACTTCACATTACGTTATATAAATTAATTTCATCAAGTGTTTTGATTTTTTAATTATAAATAATATTCATCTGTAATAATTATATGATTGTTGTTTGATACCAATACTTTCACGACCACTGTATACCGACTTACTTGTTGCTGCCGTACTTCATTAGCTGCACATTACATTTTGCATTCTATATTCATAACCTCACATCACCTTTAGTGGCTACAGCTTTTATAATTCCATCAGATTTTTGGTTTGTTAAACTACAAATCAAATTCATCAGATATATATTAATATTTATTTGGAGTTCTAACATCAACATCACAGTTTTGTGACTTTTTATTAAGTCATATTCAACTGTTTACTGTTTATACATAAACATATCAATGAGTGTGGCCAAAAAAGTGAAAATGCATGAGCGCTCTCCTAGTATGGAAAGTGACAACGAAGATGCAAACGTCAATATACTTGAAGCTCTGGCTGCTTTGGAAAAACGGCTTTCGGACAAAATTGATGGATCATCATCTTTAGTTGAAGCTAGAATTGTTGAATTATCGGATAAGTTTGAAAATAAACTTAGCGCATTGTCTTCATCAGTTGACAGCAGATTTTTAGAATTAAATAAAAAACATCCTCAAGACCTACATTTACAACTGGGTACAATTTCAACTAATCTTAACAATCAAATTGGTATTTTGTCCATTGCAAATACAGAAGTTGATGAGCGTGTTGACCGTATTGAACGTGAAAGTATAGCTAACGATATCCTCATTACTGGCATTCCTGTAATTGATGGTGAAAATATTTGTTCTATTATGGCGGACATCTGTAAAGCGATCAAATACAATCAGAACCCTAATACTATTTCTACGGTTGTTCGTCTTCCATCCAAGCGACGGGTATCATCTAGTCAACACTCTATTGTTTCCAGTGCTATTTTGGTTAAATTTTGGTCCTTTGGTGACAAAAAATTATTTTTTTCTCTTTACCGGCAAAGTAAAATTACACTGGCTGATATTGGTTTTTCTACTTCAGCACGTTTTTTTGTAAACGATAACTTAACCAAGAAAAACTATGACCTCTTACGTTTGGCTCGTTCTTTAAAAAAAGCAAAAAAAATGTATCATTGTTACACCAGGCGTGGAATGGTCTTTGTGCAAATTTTGGAAAATGGCCCAGCTGAACAAATTATAAATAAAAATAGGCTAGACCTATTGATTCAACAAGAGCAACATGAACAATAAATTATCTGAAGCATGATCAAATTATTTAGCTATAAGTTTCAAATGTATTATAAAATTTTTCTAGTTTCTAAGTTTCTTATTAGTTTATTTAGCTATCATTTTCAATTAATATATTTACCTCAATGCATGTATTGTTATTTTTGCAGTTTATTATATATATTTTGTTTATTTTATAAAATGTCTTTATTAATATATAAGTTTTCATTTTTACTTATTGTTAATTTATTGTTTAATCAATATTTTTTGATCTTTTTAGATAATCTTCAGTTTTTGCTCAACTCGTCTAAGTTCCTATTTGGTTTCGCTTTTAATTTTTACTTTAAATATGAATTCAGATGATTATATAACTAATCCTGCGAACAATCTTTGTTACCCTAACATTGTTCTTAAATCTATTTTTGGTAAAACTAGCAATCGTCTTAATGTTTGTCATATGAATGTTGCCAGCTTATATCCTAAAATTGACCAATTACGTGATATCTTTCTAAACTCAAATGTGCATATTATTGTCTTCTCGGAAACTTGGCTCAAAAGTCATCACTCAAATTCTTCTGTTGAAATCTCAGGTTACTCTCTTATTCGAAACGATCGTTTTTCTAAGCGTGGGGGTGGGGTTGCCATATACGTCAAACAAGGTATTAAGTTTAAAGTATTATTGACCTCTAAAGATATTGGATCCGAGTACTTATTTGTTGAGTTAATTTTTCCTTATCATAAAATTTTGATTGGATCTATTTACAAAGCACCTGCTATTGACGAAATTTCCTTAATTGATACGATCTTCTCAGAAGTCACCACTGTATATACCGACATAATTATTGCTGGAGACTTAAATGAAAATTTGCTGCCAAACTTGAATGGTTTGTGTTCTCGGTGTAGCACTGGTACTTGTAGTACTTGCAGATTCAAAAATGCTTGTGAAAGTCACAGTTTATTTTCAGTTAGTTTGGCACCCACTCATTTCTCCACGCATGGACGCCCTTCATTAATCGACCTGTTCTTAACTAATAACTCTAGCAAATTTATATTTTATAATCAAATTAGCACAGGTTTATCTTGTCATGATCTTATTTTTGGTTCTTATGATTGTCCGTTTGATTTTGATTTGAATGAACCTACACTTGTTCGTAATTTTAATAGTATAAATTTGGCTGAGTTATTTTCTGATGCTTCAAACCAGCGTTGGGATGATGTTTTTCTTCTCAGCAACTCCAATGATATGGTCGAGCATATTAATTTGTTACTCACTGAACTTTTAAACATACATGCTCCCTTAAAAAGACTCGTCAAGAGGAATATTAATGAGAGCGCTGCATGGTTCACGTACGATATACGTAAAGCTATTGTTGATCGTGACTTAGCTTTTCGTTTTTTTAAGCGCACTAAGCAACCCGATGACTATTCTCACTTTAAAGTATTAAGGAATCATGTAAATCAACTAATTAGGAAAACTCGAAAACAATTCTATAGCCCTCGACTCAACTGCAACTTAGGCTCCAAAGTGTTATGGCGAAATTTACGCAACTTAGGTGTTCATTCTGCTGATTCTGCTAACTGCAACTTTAATTGTGATGATTTTAATAAATATTTAACAACGACTCAACCGCATTTTCCTACTCGCTCTCTTCCTGTGCCTGCATCTAATCATGTTAATTCATTCTGCTTTTCAAATATTCACCAAATTGATGTTGCGAATGCTATTTTTTCAGTTAAGTCTAATGCGTACGGGCTGGACGGTATTCCAATTAAGTTCATAAGACTGTTAACGCCTATCATTCTACCTCAACTTACTCACCTTTTCAATCATATTATTACTTCCTCTAATTACCCTATTGTCTGGAAGCAAGCTAAGATTTTACCCATTCATAAGAAAAGTAGGACGTTTGATGTCAATGACTTTAGACCAATTAGTATTCTTCCAGCTATATCCAAAGCATTTGAATCTATTATTAAAAATCAAATTGTTTCCCATCTTTCAGCTAACAATCTTCTGAAACTGCACCAATCCGGATTTAGGCGTGGTCACAGTACTACTACGGCACTTTTAAAGGTTTCTAATGATATTCTGTGTGATATTGATCGTAAATGGTTAACTATTCTGGTATTACTTGACTTTACCAAAGCTTTCGACTCAATTAACCATAACCTATTGCTTAGTAAACTTAAAATTCTTTTTAACTTTACGTCTTCTTCCGTAAGTCTTATTGAAAGTTATCTAACTAATCGTAGTCAATGTGTGACCTTGAATAACGCCACCTCATCTTTTCGGCCGTTATCAGCTGGTGTGCCCCAAGGGTCTGTGCTCGGGCCACTTCTCTTCTCATTATTTATAAATGACTTACCGGATGTCCTCAGTTGCACTAATTATCATCTTTTTGCGGATGACGTTCAGCTTTACTGCTCTGCCCCATTTAACAGTGTCTCCGATTGTATAAGTAAGTTGAATGTGGATCTTGAATTAGTTCGAAACTGGTCGGAATATAATCAATTGTCCATTAATCCTAAAAAGTCCCAAGCAATATGTATCCATGGTGGGTTTGCACCAAACAACCTTGCTATTCCGCCCTTATCTATTGGCCTGGAAAATATTCCTTTCTATAATAAAGTAAAAAATTTAGGTTTAATTATGAATTGTAAGTTTGACTGGAGTAATAATAAAAATATGTAAACTCAAAATTTTGTTTGAGTTCGCCTAAGAACAAGAAAAATTTTACGAAAATGAAATTTTTAACCTCTTGAGTACAGAATCTCAATCTGAAGTCTGTTTCAGATATTTTTTTTGTATTTATAAATATACTTTAAAACAGCTTCAACGATTTGAATTAATATTTATAGGATTAAGTATGAGATTTTTTTAAGATGCCAGTCATAATTCTGCTTTCCAAAATCCAGTTTTATTAAATAATTTGATATCCATTTTTTTCCGAAATTGTAAAATCTCATTTTTTGTAGGAAAATCGAAACAGCAGTATTTTTTTACAAATTCTTGCTGCGACCTAATAATTTTTTTTTTTTTTAAGAAGAAAACATTGAGCCCCAGTTTACGTGGAATGCTGCTTTTACTATCTTTTATCATTTGAAAACTGACACAAACCAACAATTTTCTTTATTGGTTCACATGTTCGAACAAAAATTTTGAACTAATAATCGGGACAAAGAACTCATTAAAATTAATTAAAAACCCAGTATGTTTCGGTATCCAAAATAAGACATTTATATTTTGTTAGAAAATGTGTAAAAAAAATTCGGGCCCCTATTTTAGCATTTTTTTTTGTTCTTATCGGTGCAATTTAAAATTTCATAAACCTTATATGAATTCACGGCTGAACCGTGGTATAGCGAATATGTTCCAACTAGGTCCCTCCATCCTGTAAAGCGTCATCCCCCGACCAAAAAATTATACTACGACTTTGTGGGAAACCCTCGCTTTCGGCAGGGGACGGGTTTAAAGTTTGTATGCAAACGTTTTAAAATGCAATATTATGATTTCACACCTATATAGAATAAGTAGGCAAATTAAATGTTTTTGTAGTGTGAACTTAAGGGGGTCACCCCCTTTCTAAATGGAAGGGGCTTAACGTTTGTATGAAAATATCAAAAATATTTTTTTATATGGGTTATGTATACTCAAATGAAAGGTCTTGACAAGAGCTACAATTTTAGTTCTAAAGATCGGAAAAAGTTATTTTATGGTGTAATAGGTAGGTTTCAGATCATATACTCTCATAATAATATTTGTAGAATTGGAGAAATCCGGTAGCTAGTATGGAGCAGTTATTAGCATTGTTGCCCTGAACTTAAGAGGTTGTGAGCTCGATCCGCGGTCTGACCTATTAACTGCAAGAAATTATCTAAATTGATAACTTTGATTATTTTTCAACTATCATAAATAAAGTTCTATTTTAAAAATAGTATGATTATTTATTAGCAAGAATATTTCTAACATAAAAAAATAAAATAATAACTATAAAATGAAAGAAATTAGTTTAAAAATTTTCTACTTTCATTCGTTACTATAAAAAACCAGCTATGTGTATATTATTAATAATTTATATTTTTTTTACAGACTGAATTTTAAAACTGATCGATTTTATCTTATCGTTGACGAAATTAGCAGGATGGATATAATGAATTGAAAATTGTAATGATATTATTATTATATATTATATTACGCAGTGCAACATTTTCATATTATTGAATATAAATTAAACTCTGATTTTAGTTTCTCGAAGTGCCCGCACCCATACCATCAAAACCCTTTTTGAGTTTTGATAGCTTATTTCGTTTTTGTTTGAGATTTGGTTTTGCGGCTATATCTAGTAAATTATTAGAAATTTCTCAATGCAATCTTCAGACAAATTGTTTTTCACCAATGCATAACTTTTGCAAACATGTTAGGGTTAAATTTTACTTTTTTAAGGTGTTTTTATTCCAGGAAGCCCGAAAAATTATTTTTTTAATATTTTACCATAACGCACAAACATATGCAATATGCATAATTTAGCATAACTGTCTTTAACAAAAATGTTCTCTGCATCAACACGGTTTCAAATTCTTCCTTATATGCTTCGTTTGGAAGAGTGATAACTGCAACATTTAATATAGCGCCCGAGTTTAAAAAATGGCCAACTGGCGAAAGAGTTCAAATAATAAAAAGATCTTTCAAAACGATGAATACATCATTGGAGACAAGGCATATCCCTTACATGACTGGTGTATATTACTCCTTTCAGGGATAGAGGACGATTAACTGATGCAGAAAAAAAATATTTCTTTTGCCTTGCTATTTGGACGATTTAGAAGGTTGAAATATCTTTTAATTTAGTAATCTTAATCGAAATTTGATTAATTTTATTTTTTAATAAGATTAATTCATAAGAATCAGTTTTTTTTATATTTTTTTATTAATGTTGCTTTAAAATTAGTTAAACCCTTCAATTCATCATTAAACCAGGGACATAAAATAGCTTTTTTATTATTTTTTATTTTTATTTCTGTTGTAGAATTTTTAATTGATGTTTTTAGTACATTTTGATAGTGATTATACATCTGATTAACATCTAACAAATCTAATTGATCATACCTAATAAACAAATTGTTTTTAATTTCAATTTTTAATTTATCAAAATCAATTTTTTTTATGATTTTAAATTCATCATCTTCAATTATAAACTTTTTTAAATTTTCAATTTCAGTATAAACTATTGAGTGATCACTAAGGTCAGTATCAATTGTGTGATTGATAATAACATATTTATTACTAAAATTTGTGATAAAATGATCTAGTAAACTGTTACTTGATGGTCGAGATCGTAAATTATTTGATGGCATAAAATCGTAAGATTGCAATAAAGATGTATAATCAAAAGTTGTTTTATTATCTTTTTTTAAGATGTCAATATTAATATCACCTAAGATTATTGATTTTTTATTATTGCATTTGTTCATGAAAACTTCAATGCTGCTTTGAATTGTTTCAATTTCAACCCAATTTGGTCTATAATAGGCTGCAATATTTATTGAGCCTATATTTGGTGAAACAATTTCCATCCAAACAGCATTAAAACTTTCATCAAATACTTCTACATTTTTTGAATTAATACGATCAGCAACATATACAACAATTCCACCTCCAAAAGAAGATTCACTACGACCACTAAAATGGGCTTTATATCCATCTAAGTTGTATAAATCAAAATTATCCTTATTAATTAACTAACTACCTACCTATATACACATGCGAACTTGTGAATAGAAATTGTAAAAAGAAAAGACGTACGTTTGGGTTGTACAAATTATACAATTTAATTCGAAGTATTGTATTTACACAATGTACGTAAAAAACCCTCTGCTTATTATTTACTTGTGCCCTCAAGACCTTGAATACACACAATCTATATAAAAATTTATTTTTGATATTTTTCATACAAACGTTAAGCCACTGCCATTTTGAAACGAGGGTGACCTCTCTTAAGTTCTCACAACAACAAAATTTTATTTGCCTACTCTTCTTTCTGTATAGGTGTGACATTAAAATATTACATTTTAAAACTTTTGCATACAAACTATAAATCCTCCCCCTGCCGAAAGGGGGGTTTCCACTTTCTAGTATAATTTTTTTGTCAAGGGATGACTTTTTTGCTAAGCACATGAGTTATGAACGTAGGCCGGTGGTCTGCAAGTAGTATACTAAGTGCATTTTTATTGAAATATTAAATCACTTTTCCCAACGACCGCTAGTCCGATTATTCAAGTTTTCAAAATAAATACGGTCGATAAAATAATTCTTCTTTCCTAATAATTTTTGTTGGACGTAAACAACTTTTTTACTTTTAAAGGTAAGTACCTATATGCGTTTTGTATATTTAGTATGTAAAATTTAATGTCCGTATTTTAATGAACTGAATTATATATTCACTTTAAAATATTGGATATTGTATATTTATGTTGTGTATATTGTACGAATATAAAGATTTAATATTTCAAAAGAAATGTTTTGCAATTTCTTTTCTGTTTTCGGCTTTATTTGCTATAGGAATACGTCCATAAAAAGTATAACATTGTTCGTTTTACATTTTTTCGTTTTCCCTACTGTCAAAGGAGTCTCTTACTCTTAGCCTTTCTGATGACTGGACGTAGGTCTGAAACCGTAAACAGTCTTTTTGATAGCACAGCAATGTGCTAAGCACATGAGTTATGAACGTTTGCCGGTGGTCTACAAGTAGTATACTTAGTGCATTTTTATTGAAATAATAAATCCCTTTCCCTAACCACCGCTAGTCCGATTATTCAAGTTTTCAAAATAAATACGGTCGATAAAATAATTCTTCTTTCCTTTTACAGGATAGAAATAGTGGAATCCTATTTAGAGCATATTCGCTATATTGCAGTTCATCAAAAAAATTTGTTTGTTGATTTTTATAATTTTCAAATTGTTTTAAAATTTTTTGGCACAGGCAAATTATTATACAATATGCATTTTAATTACATACAAAAAATCCAAGTATATTATTTTTAATGATTATAGCAATGATGTGAAAATTAATATATATTTGTAATTCATTGTAGTAGTCAGCATAGAGTAGTGAGTAGCGTCACGGCTTTGTGTCCAAGAGGTTCCGGGTTCGAGACTCGACAGGG
>JANSTW010086558.1:0-19013 GCA_027564275.1 Diadocidia ferruginosa | reverse complement strand
TTGACCCTGCTGAGTCTCGAATCCGCAACCTCTTGAACACAAAGCCGTGACGCTACTCACTGTTTTATGCTGACTATAAATATAATATATAATTTAACTATGATAGCTAACCTTTAATAAAAAAGTTATTATTATAATAACACAGATTGGCACAAATATAAACATGGTTGTTGAATTCATTTCACTCATATTGTTTGTTTTTTATATTTAAAAAAAAAAATAGATTAAAAATCAAAAATTATTTTTATTTGTGGGTGCTTGTCTCTAAAATTGGCAGTAATGACTATTGTTTCTTATATAAAAATAGGAGCTTTTAATAAGCTGCTATAAATTATATCTGAAAGATAAATTATTAATACAGTTTTGCCACTACAACCCGATGAAAGTCTTGGGCTTAACCCTTATTACTGCAGTTATATTACTTTTGAACCACTGCTATGTTGTTCATTAATAAATACATTATAATTAAATTCTCGACCAAAGCACTACTCCATATTGGCAAGACAATATAATCAAATCATAAAATGACTAAGCTTTTTAATCTTTATTTACGTCGGATATAAATAAAGCTGAAAATCTAATTTTAGATGTATAATTACGTCATTTCTAAAAAAATGATTTTTTAATTTTTATTTTCTATTGTATAATTCGTATATGATATATGAATATAAATGATAATAATTTGTCTCAAAAATGTTGATAAAAGTCCAAAGCTTCCACATAATAATTGAACAAATTTGTTAACCTTTATGCAAACACCCACAAAAAATAGTAACAATGCTGCTGGAAACAACAACCGTATGATCAGAAACACAGTTAACGAATCCATTGTAATATATACTAATAAACTGATAAATAAATTTTCAACTTTTTTGTTTGTTTTTCATATATTTACAAAAAAAATATTTTTATAAAGCAATTATTGTAATACAACAACCACAGAGCGTCAGAGCTATAATAATTGATAAGCTTGTGTTGTCTATATATAAATTAGCAATATTATCTAATCAATTGTTTCTCGCTTTCTTTTGATTTATATTTTATATAAAGTACAAACACCAAGAAAAAATTTCAATAATGAATATGCAGTGAGAGACAAGTACTTCTTTAAAAATATGTTCATTTTCAGCCTTATTAATTTATTTTCAAAGTTTATAATATATCAAAGTAAAATCTATTTATATATAAATGCTTTATTTTCAAGGTTAAACACTACCCCCTGGTTCAAAAATGAATGAATCCAATTTTTCTTTGTTAATGTATTTAATTTATATTTTTTCAACACTGGGTATACATGAAATAATGTGATGTGTACCAAGTGACTTTATAGATATTGATCAAAATATTGAATTCATTCGATTACATTTTTTTGGTTATCGCAGCTACACTATCGATTTGCGTTTATCGCATTGATATCAAAAATTATGAATTTTTTTATAAAAAATGGAAACAGAAATAATTGTGTCCCATATTCCATTTTTTTATACAAATATTACAAAACAAAACAACAAGAGAGCATAATTTTCATTGAACCTCAAAATATATTTTCAACATTCGTCACTGCAATTTTTTTCTATAAGCACTTACAGCCATAATTAAAATATTTTAAACTAAATTCAATATTATGATCACAATTCACAATGTATAGTTAATTCGAATATTTAACAAAATTTGTTTTATAAAAATACTAACTGCTGTCGCCAATGTTATTGAAAATAAGGCGAATATTATTAACGGTAACCAAATGTACATAGCCATTTAACAACACGATTCATAAACTAAATTTTCTATGCGCGAAATTTCGGTTGTTCGACTAAAGTCTTTCAATATTAAAATAATAAAAAAATAAAAGTACATGAAAAATGGTCTAAATCGCATTTATATATTACAGCTGCAGAAGTTGTGTATTTTTTATTAAATTAAAAAAATAGTTCTTATATAAAAAAAAAATTGCTGAATGTTTTTGATAAAAAGCGTGTTATTTTAATGAAATTTTAACTTTAACTAACAAAAACATTAAATTGTATTGTTATTACGTCAGTAATATTTACAAAAAAACATCACTTTGTAATAAAACAACATTTGTGCTATTTTATATATTTCACATGAAAAAATATTGACTTAACTATCTGCTTATATTTTCATTAGTATAAATTACTATATCGATAAAAGCCAAAAGCCGATTTTATCTATTATATAAAACAAACAAAAAATTGTAAATGGTTTATTAAAAAAAAAGCTTCCGCAGAAATCCTTTAGCATTAAAAAAATCAATATTTATATAATATATAACGTCGCAGTTCCAACGATATGTATGATAACCTGTTTTGTTCATTTTTAGGAGTTAGTCAAACTAACTATTAAAAGAAAGTTGCTATACAAGTTATATATATTATATTTTTGTATTTTAATATTTTTTTTGTTCCCTAGTAGTCAAACTAACTAATTAAAAGAATTCAGAAGTTGTTGGAAGTCACTGAAATTTTAAAATTAATTTTTAAAATCTTGCGAAATTAGTACATATGAAAATTAAACCGGAAGTGGACTTTATACTCAAAAGCTTAAAGCCTTCATTGGAAATTTTCCATTTTTTTATGTTTTATTTTGTGTTTAATTGTTTTTTTTAACTTTTTATTTATTGGTTCCGTCAGTTATGAAATTTTCAAAGCATGTGTAGATTCTTGTAACTCAAGTTATCATACTAATCGTTGGAACCGATATACGATTTTTTTGATTTTGATAAGCATTGTTTAATTACAAAATTTTTGAATTTTTATATCTTTTAATCTATGTGCGATAACAAGTTTAAATTTAATGAAATAGTAAAAAAATAATTAGGCGTTGATTGCAATTAAAGCTTAAAGCATTGTTTTTCAATATACTTACTTCAATGGATACCAATAATAGTCTATGCGTTAGGCTGCAGATCAAATCGACTTTTAAAGGAAAATTTAGCCTAGAAGTTTTTACACTAAAGGTTTGGGAGAAGTAGAGACTATTTTACATGTGTGGATTGTTGAATTTTATCGAAAATTATATATTATATTTTCTAAAGTAAATTTAAAATAATAAATAAATAATGATATTCATAAAATTATGTATATATATATATATATATATATATATACGTTAACTGCAACATACAAAAATATATCTCTTCCATATTATATAGAATCTCATTACAAAATTTGGTCACGTTTTGTGAAACATGTATGTAGTATATTATACAGTTTTACACATGTTTTATAAAAAATATATGTATAAATAGAAAAGCTCTTTAAATTTATTTATATAAAACTACCCCGATGTACATACATGTAATTATATTAAATAATAAATTGTTAACATATGATATATAGTGTTCTTAAAAAAAGATACTAAATTGAAAGGTACACTTTGACGTTTGCATAATATACATTTTATTTAAAAGGTTTTTTATTACTTAATTTTTTTTTTGGTGAAAATTAAATTATATATTATATTGTGGTATTTAATATTGTGAATCATTTCAAAAATTTAGTTATGACTTATGATACTATTGCATTCTGTACTATAACTTCATCAGCTCAAAGACCAACTTTGTATAAACTTTTATTTCTGTAATATTTCGATTCTTTTACTTTTAAATATATATATATATATACGACATACGTCTTATTTATTGTTATAATTTTTATTTGTGACAAGTTCATGATTTAACAAAAAATCACAGTGCATCTATAAAATAATTTTTATTTTGGGTAACCCGAAACTTTCGTATATGTTTTATGGAACTTCTCGATTCTATAAACAAACAGAAGGCTTACAATTTATATGTATATGTTATATTTACTATCTAAATTTTAATGAATTAAAGTTTAAACTATACCATACATATACCTATGGTTACAGAAAAAAAATTTATTATTATTTTAACAGTTTTATATATCACTAAATTATTTAATAAAAATGTAGTGGAAATTTTACCTATGTAATATGTAGGTATATATTATTATTTATTAGAGACATGATTTTTTATTTTAGAAATATATTAAAGGGTGTGTACACTGTACACTGTACACTTATATATGTAGATAATTTTAAATATAAAAATAAACTTTTTTTTTTAACCAACTAAAACTAATATTTTTTTTGCTTACACTCTATCTTCATATAAAGTCAAATAAACGTGATCAATTTTAAGATCTAATTAAATAAAAATTGTATTTGATTTTTTGAATAGAGATAAAGTAAGCTGATGTAACTCTATGTATATTTCTTATATTTTATCTATACATATATCGTGGTCTTTATATAGATATTAATCTATAAAAAAATTTAATTAAATTATATTATTAAAAGAAATGAAATGGCTCTTTTAATATATTTCGTTGATTATTATTGTGTTATATAATATAGATGACGACTCTCTAGCACCATTCTGCTAAAATTAATTACCATAAACACTTATAATTTACTTGCAAAGGTTTCGGCAAAAAATCTGAGCATATAGATGAATCTAAAATCTCAACAGTGTGGTGCTGTACAGAGGTTGCTATATACAGAGTTAGTCTGGTCACCGATGAAGTTGATTAGATAACAGAAACTGACTTGAACATCGCTGTTTAACCAAATATTTTTGAGATAAGATTCACAATATATAAAGTTTATAATAAATGACATTACAATGTATATAAACAATATGCATTTTAATTACCTACAAAAAATCCAAGTATTATGTTTAATATTATCAAATGTATGATAAGCATATATATATATTTTTGAAATTTGCAGAAAATTTCAAACTCAATTTTAAATGTATATAAATTCAAATAATTATTTCAAAATATGTAGGTAATATCAAATTATTTATTATATATCTTTAGTTTTTTTTATAAATATATTATAGTACATCATATATAGTATAGGTACATAAATAAGTTTTATACATTTTTATATTTATTATTCCTCTTTTACACACCTGAAGCAGCTCAAACAAAATAAAAATTACGCTTAATTACATCCATCTGTTAATAAATCTTTTAGTTATACCTTACGCGGAAACATGTATGTGGGGAAAGAACGTTCGGATAAAAAAAAAACTTTATAACTCTTGCGCGGTTATTGTTGGCTCTAAATTTTGTCTGGGCTATTAAATGTCTTATGTGTGCAAGTTTTCATAGTAACCGATTTATTTAATATATGCGCTCAGATTCTGCCAAGATTATATACGAAAAAACCTTAAATAAAAAAAAACTATATAAATCTACTTCACGTCAAATAATAATAAAACTTAATATAAAGGTACTAAATCACAACAAAAAATAATTATATTATTTTTAATTTTATGTATACCCAGTTATGTGCTGTGTAGCATCTTTATTTAATATAAAACAAGAAAATTATTTGGAATTATTTAAAAAGTGCATATTGTATATATCTATATATATATATGCATAAAATATTAAAATGGAAAATGCATCAAAATTTAATAAGAGTAATTTACAATAAAAAATCTTTATTCTTTTTATTATTATAAATAATAAGTTCTCTTAATATTAATAAATTTTACAAGATTCCAGCATTTAACACCCGTCATTTGAAGGGCATTTTATTAAAAAAAAACAATATATGAAAGCCAAAAGCATACAATTTTATGGTATATATATTCTTAATTTGACATATGCTTTATACAACTTAATTTGAATAATACAAAACAATTTTTTGTGCAAAGAAAATGCATTCCTATTTACAGGAAAATGACCCATTTTTCGATACATTTCGATAGAATTTAAAATTTTCAGCTAACAGCCTAAATATTTTTTGCTACTATATCAGCCTTATTTTTTATTATTTAATTTATTTTTCTTTGAAAGTTAATTATGTGCAGTTCTAATTTCTAAAATAGTTCTTTTGAGGGTTTTTACTATATATATAATATATTATATATAGGTGAAGATGCTGCAAGTATATATAATATTTTTATTATTTATATAACAATTTTTTTTTGTTTTATTAAAATAAAAAATTCAACAGAAAATACGTGATACTTATACAATTTTTAGTAAGAATTTTAAATTCAAAATATGCGATGTACATAGCGATAGATATACGCAGATAAGAATTGTGTATGTGTATGACACAAAAGGTTAATTAATATTCTGTTTAGTATTCTGTTACAGCTGTCATCTTTGAATTAAATTTATTATTGTTTTATTATTGTACGTTTTTTTAGATACAAAATTTCGAATATCTTTTAGAGAAAAAAAAAATTCTAAGAACATATAAAATCATATAATTTATGAGCACAAAGTTGTATATGTGAGAAGAGATAAAATTCATCTATATGCAGAAATGTGCAATGAATATATAAATTATATATAAATTATATAAACACTTGAAAGAAAAAAATTTCATGTGTACCTTTGTCTTGTACCTTGAAAAATTATTACTTCAAAATGGATTTCTTTTCTTTACTATTTCTAAAACCTTTATAATTTCTTTAATTTATTTTTATAAATTATTTATTTAAATAAATTCAATTTATAGTTGTCAAGATTTCATAGTTTCATATAAAATAATATAAATAATATATTAAATTCAAAAATAATTACCTATATTGTGGTCTTAGGATAGGGAAGGTATACGAAGTTCATATAATTTTCAATACAAAGTTCGTATACACCTATATGTTTAAATTAAACAAGTTTTTTACATTTTGAATTTTAAAATTCTGATATACAGAAAAATTCTATTAATTTACGTATTAACCCATAGAGTGCTGAATGGGACCCATATAAGGGACCCAAACATAATCTCAGAGAAAAATATTAAAAAAATTGAGATTGAATTACAAATTACATATTCTATAGAGAAGAAGTCAATAAAATAGTAAAATATTTTAATTTATTTCGTGTTTTTGCTATACAACTTGACCATTCAAAATTTTTTACCATCCCTATGCGGTAATATATTAATTGTATGATACGACGTTTAGATGAAACCTAAAAGTTTTTATCTTTTCAAGTTAATATTAAAATAACACGATTTTCTTTACCTACCCTTAAATTTTGTGATTTATAACTTAATCTAAACGCATTAAATTTATTGTTTTTCTTTTTAATTTTTTTAATGGTTTTTGGCTTTATGTCTCTGAATATAATCGGCTACCTTTTTCCTAAAACAAATATATATTTTGATCTTTTTCTCCTGCTTGTGCTCTTCCTTTATATATACATAGGTACGTTATCTTGGTGATAAACATTTTATTTATTTTTGTCTAAATATTTTTTACTGCTTGGCCAGTAGCACGCTGCAGTATAAAAACATAATTTATGAAAAAAGCTTCTTTTTAAATGGATTTTTTTGGTTTAAAAATATAAATTTTATTCTTATATACTGAAAAAAAAAATTATAATTTATTGATAAAACAGTTGGGATCAATGTAGGTAATTGTAAACAGGGGTTATTGGAAACAACGCTTATATATTCCAAAATATTTCTGGCAACAATAAAAATCTGTTGATAAATTCACATTTAAAACACATATTTACGTATAGGGTCTCTTTTATTAATGAAATTCATTTATAAAAGAGAACCTATTTGCATAGAAGCCGTAGCTTTACATTATTATTTAAGTTCAATAAAAATACTGTACATATAGAAAATTGTATCTGCAAAGAAAATCATATTGCGTGTGCAGGATTTATATAGAATATACGAAAAATATACACAATACATAGGATAGTCAACCATTTTGTGACATATAAAATGTATGTTGTTTGGAGACTTTGAAAAATATATGATTGTGTATTTTGTAGAATTCTTCATTTATAAAATATTCTATACTTAATCTTGATGGAAATTGCGTGCGAAATTTTGAAATAGTCATTTTATGCTATGCGAGGTTTAACTTGTACACATATTTCTTAAAAAAAAACATATATCATGCCAACAGAAATATTTATTTTCAGGTAAATTTTTTGATAATATAATTAAAACCATCATGACAAAAATTTAATATTTTCTTTTTTCTTAATATATATGATACATAAAGAGAAAATCCATCTTATCTATAATAAGCCTTATTATAATGCATTTTTAATCAGTACTTTTGTGGTATATGTAACAGCATAAAAATTAAAACGAAATGACTTACGGCATTTTAAAAAATAACGACTCATAAGATCTATACTAAATCAAACTTGAAGCATCAATAACATTTAAAAACGTAAATATAATTTGTATATAAAAATTATATTGCATTTAATGGATTTATTGTTTAAATTTATTAAGAAGAAAAAAACACCTGTTGACAAAATTATAAATAAATAATGTAAATTTCTTGACTTGATTAAACAATAGAAGCTATACTCGTTGAGGAGTCGGTTTATAGATGCACCCATACCTTAAAATATGTCAGAATATCTCAATTTCTAATAATTTATCTAAAAAAAATAATTTTTAATATAAAAGATTATTTTATTATTCATCGCAAACGACATTTTTTTTTTAATTTATTATCAAATTTTGGTAATTTTATACACGTTTTTTATGAAGATTGTCCTTCTGTATAATACAAAAAAGGGTTTTTTCAAATTTATTATTTAAACTTGTTTTCTTCATATTATAAAAAAAGGCCCAGTTGTATTACATAATATTCTGAAATGCGTATACATATTGTCTATACTACCAGACATAAAAAATAAAATTTATTCACTATCCTAAAAAAAATATTTATTTTTAATGTTGCTGCAATAGCCTAATATTTTATTTAAAATTTATGCTGTGTAGTACCCTATCTACTACTATATATAAAACATCAACATAAAAATTAAAACGAAAGACCCATATAAAATAAAATAACATGAAAATGTTGTTTTTATTATTTTTTTTATTTTTATGGTTATACTTCTGAAAAGAGGACGTTATAGTTAAAAAGAAATGTCCCGAACTTCATAGGTCTAAAGAGCGGTCAATCAAACACAATTATTTTGTATAAATGGACGTCTATATATATATATAAATATATACATAAAGCATTCTAAATTCATAAAATTTAGAATTTTCGTTTTAATTATTTTTATGAACCAAAATATTTTGGATTTTTTTTATTGTTCTACAGTAGTAGAACAATAAAAAAATCCAAAATAATACTACTACTGCAGCAATTTATGAAGGGCCAGAGTTTCTGAATATTTTTAAATTACCATAAATTCTATTCTAATAAAAAAATTTATTGACTTTTATTGACAAGAGTTGTAAAAAAACAGAATGTCATCCCTATATTTTGCAATAAATATAAAATGTTCGAAACGTATAATAAAATGTTTTTTGTCGGCGCAAGTATTTTAAAAAGTCACCTAAAAATTAAGGGAAGTTACAACATCAGCTACCTGCTGCTTTAAAATGTTTATTAGTTAAGAAACTTTATTACCTATGCTATAGCCTATATACTATCAGGCTTATAATACAGAAAATTGTTTTTGTTTTTAATTTTATTTCAAAATAGTTTATACTTTTAAATATTTTTAGCGTTTAATTTTATTGGAGGAAATAAATAAATGTAATATTAAGGCCAAATATAAATGTGCAGGGTATACAACATAAATATGTTGGTTCTTTTTTATCGTCTTTTCGCGTACTTTTTCATTATGTAATTTATTGTGTTGACAATAAAATTTATATATTTTAAGGGACAATTTATTTATTGCATATAAACGTTGCTACCTCTGAATGAATTTATTGATGACTTGTCGATTTTCGTATACAGAAGCCGACTTTTTGTATGTTGTTTTATATTATATTATTATATTTTACATTATATGAGTTGAGTACTTTATCGAAACCGAAACTTTATTTATTTATTATAACGTATATATAGATCGTTTCGTGGAAACGGAAAGTACAATAAAGTGTACAGTTGTAACATTGTAAATTTACAATAACATAATCATTCTTGAGCATTTAAAATTTAGCCTAGATCAAACAGTTGTTGTATCAATAAGAAGGTCCTTTAATTTAAATCGAACTAATATTTAAAACAAATTATTCAATAAAAATATTTCTTACGCATTATTAGAATAGTCTAATAAAATAGATAAACGAAGTTAAAAATTTCACATAATTTCCGCAAACATAATGTTTTGTCCTAAAATATAGAATATTATTTAAAATTATGCACCCTTTGTTTGAACAACTAATTCTCCGTATAAAAAAATATAAATTTTCGTTGATACGCAGTTCTGGGTGTATTATATATACATGGGTGGGTGTAGATTTTCGAAAAATCATTTTTAAGTGAATAATAATAACTTTAGGTTTTACAAATATTTACCATAGAATGATCCCTGCATATATTTAATATTTTATACAATTATATGGATATGATTGTCTTATATATCGAGTTCGTTTATGGTAAATTAATGATTTGTTAACTGAATATAAAAGCTATGCAAATCTTGTAAGGATAATTATATTCAATTGTATAAGAGCACCTATATAAATTAAAAGTTACGTCACAATTTCAGTGGTAAATGTATATTTGCGTACATATAAATATTGAGTTTTTGGGAAATAAATAAAAAACAATATTGTTTTTTTGTTTATATGTTTTTATGTATTTATTTTATATTTCATTAAATATAATAGGAATTTAAAAGCAAAACATAAATCTCACACAGTGCTCTTACATAATATGTATGTATATAAATCAGAGGAGCATATTATTGCTTATGGGTTGATTTTGCTGTTCAACGCAAAAAAGTAGCAACTTATTTTTCTTTTGACGAAAATTAACTACATTTTTATTTCATATAAAACTAGAATATTTATATCTTTGAACCCAGGATAGTCTATAACCGACAAAAGTTTTCAGATTTATGAATTCTTTGAGTAGATTTTTAAAAAGCTTCTTTAAAATATAGTAAGTACAACTTACTATTTTTTAACATTCCACAGAAGGATTGTGATAAAAAAAAATAGTAAGTAATATGACTTTGCGTAAAATTATTTTTTTCATTTGGTAATATTATGGTTTTTCAAGTTATTATTATTATTGTTGTTGATGATGATGATGCTGATGTGTTGATGAAGACTTACCACGCAGTGCATCACTATATATATACATTAACTATTATTATTATTAATCGATAATTTATATTTACATCTAGAATTCTATAAACATTATATCGAAAAAATATTGGATAATAATAATAACAACTTGATATTATATAAGCATGATATAAAATATTTTACAAATCATGGATTATAATTTAAAATCTTAAGACTACCTTATGATATTTTATAATATAGAAGAATTTTTTTTATAACAATTATCTGTTACGTAAGTTTTTTTTGTACAAAAGAATCCACTTTGGCTTCTTGCTGTTTTTTTCCTCACATATTTTATACAAATTTTTACTTTTATATAAATCATAGGGGGTTGATTGTTTTTTCTGTTATATACATAGGTAATATATTATGTATGTAGGTAAAAAATCTTATTTATTTTAAATTAGAATAAAAATATTTTAAAAGAATTAAGTGTGGTCTCTTCTCCACATACCATATGACAAAACGTGAAGTAATCACGCGACGATATACACATGCGGCGATAGGACAATTTAATACCTGATTCGCCACACCCCCGTTAAAAATTTTTCTACAAAAAAAAACAAAACACTTTAAATTAAACAATAAAGTGTTATACATTTAAAATGTTTTTTTTAATATTTAACCCTAAAATATATAGTATATTTTCATCATCATTCTAGATCTAGATGCTAAAAATCTAATATAGTCATATAGGTATAGATTATAGTGTGTTTGTCATCGCCTCCTATGCCCTTATGTTGTTAGAAATAGAATTCGAAATACGTTTCAACTCTAATATAAATTGAGAACTTCAAATTGATATCAATTTAATCGAATTAAACTACTGCGCAATAAACTTTTCTTGCATAAACATGATATATTTAGGTTATAATTAGTAGAACAAGTTTTTTATATAAAACAAAAATCACACACTTATACCTAATAAAGGCGATTGTTCTCTTTTTTATTATCAATATGAACTTTATAACTGCCTTCAAGCAATAACATCGTAACTCGAGTTACGTTGAAAATTATAGTCATTAACACAAGGATGTTCCTTGAAACAATCTGTATATCCTGGCTAAAAAGTAATTGCTAAAATTTTTTAATATGTTTTGGCGTATAAAGAAAATTAACCGCGAATTAATGTTGTTACTTGTTGTTTTCTGTACAAAGTTCTGAGGCTTATTTTTCCATTTGTTCTTCTTCAATGCTGTAGAATCTCTTTCTATATAGTATGGCTACTGAAAAGTACATAAGGGTATATCTGACATACTATCTTATTACATGGAAGTAGCGATATATATTATATATATATATATATATATTTAATACACTCAATGTTGCGAGACATATATTTATACTTAGGTTCATAATAATTTCAATATTTAATTAACAAAATATTTTATAAAATTGAAAAAAAAAAATTCATAGATTTTGTGTTTTAAAATTATAGGTTTTGTTTATAAAATTTTTTTATACATTCAAATATCTCTAATTTATATATTTTAAATTGCTTAAATTTAATTTATTTGAATTAAATTATCCTACTTTATAAACAATGTATATTTATAGCAAATTTTTTTTCAGAAAAATAAAAAATGATTGCAAGCGAATAAAAATGCGCCGTCTCTATACAGCATTTCGCAACAAGAATAATGTACAAAATATTCAAAATCAAATTCTATATGGATTACCGCTATTCGTATTAAATAAAATGTAAAAAATATAATTTCAATCAGTTCATATAGACATTTTCGAGAGTTAGCAGCAATTAAATAAAATCTAAATTCAAATTAAAAAAAAAATTGCGTCGCAGTAACCGCTTGTCTAAAATCGAAAGTTCGTTCGTACATTTTTTTCTTCAAATTATTTCCTTTTCCTTTTCGGAAATAATTATATAAGTGTAATTTTAATTTTTTGAATTATTGTGAATATATCTAATAAATGAGAACAATTGTAAAGATTAATTTTTTGTTTTAAAATTTCGGGCGTTTGTATTTGAGTGCGGGTTTTTTTATATAATTTTATCGAGTGTAAAGCATGGCGTCTTTGGACTTGGACCTATATGGACAAAAATGATGGACGCATTCTTTATATGCGATGATGATCTATATATATTTAGGGTGAGTTTTTTCATAAATTATTTTTAGATTAGAAAAATGTATATGCCAATAATAAGACACCCTGTGTGACTGAGCTCTTATAGTGTAGAATAGGGTTTTTTTTAAAGTAATTTAAATAAAAATATATTCGGCTAAAATAAGACACCCTATATAAATGAGATCTTATTTATAAAGGAAATTAAAATTTTAACAGCCACCACAATATAAGACACCCTTTTTGCCTGAAATCTTTTAAAATTTTAATTTAAATTTTTTCTAAATCAATTTTTGTCTGCTTTTGCAACATGTGATTTTTACTTTTGTTTTAAAATTTCACCATGCAGTAAGACAAGCACTGTGCCTGAGTTCTTACGATTTTTTTTATTAAATTTGTTTTCTGAAGAAAAAAAATTAATAATTTATTTTAATTTTTAGTATAAAATTAAATTTTGCAATTTCCGTAACATGTGCTTTTCAATTCATTTGTTTTAGAATTTCTTTTTAAATTGGTGGCTGTTTGATGCCGATGCGTAATATACTTTTTTGTTGGTATATTATTAGAAGAACAATTGCTATAATATAAATACATATATTATATTGTTTTATTCTCAGAGAGACTTTTATATAAAATTATTACAATATTTCAATTGTATTGGTAAGTTATTTATAGCAAAATATATTGTAAATCTCTTATCTATTATTAATAATATTATTTATTCTACTCTAAACCCGATTTATTTTAATTTTTTTCTCTAATAAAAGTTTTATTGTATTTCATTTCGATATGACGATAAAATAGGATTGCTAATTTTGTTTTTAATTATTTCAAGAACGATTTTTTTAGTTTTGATTTTTAAATAGAAATAATATCTTCATTATTTTATAAAAATGAATTGAATAATTAAAATTCATTAGACCCGTTTTTTTATAAGCCAATAGGATGGGCGCTTGTCACAATTAGAGTGACCATAAAATGTTATATTTTGCATCGGATATTTACTTTTACTTCACTAATAAACCTATTCCGTTTTTCATGATATTTTCGAAATTTCTTCGTTAATAAAATTCATTAGACACGTATTTATTTATAAGTCAATAGGATGGCCGCATGTCACCATTAGAGTGACCATAATTTTGGACCTTTTGTATAGGTATTTGCTTTCTGCAGACTTATATGACTAAACCTATTCCGTTTTTCATGAAATTTTCAGAATTTGTTCGGTAATAAAATTCATTAGACTCGTATTTTCGTAAAATTCAATAGGATGGGCGCATGTCACAATTAGGCTGACTATAAAATATTACATTTTGTATCGGGTATATACTTTCACTT
This sequence comes from Diadocidia ferruginosa, assembly GCA_027564275.1. Classification (NCBI taxonomy): domain Eukaryota; kingdom Metazoa; phylum Arthropoda; class Insecta; order Diptera; family Diadocidiidae; genus Diadocidia; species Diadocidia ferruginosa. The sequence continues at coordinate 4,502 of JANSTW010086558.1, read as the reverse complement.
GAATAATTTCACTAAACCTATTCTGTTTTTCATGAAATTTTTAGAATATGTAAATAATATCTTCATTTATAAAATTGAATTAAATAATTTAAAAAAAGTAGTTACCACGAAAGTGTGGAAACAACTTGTATTTATATTGATACTTCTATTAAAAATAAAAATACCATCAAAAATTAATATCCTTGCAAAATTTCTATATCTTATTAGCATATCTATACATTTTGTTTGTGGTAATATTTGTTTCCCAATTACAAAGTTTTTTTTTTGCTTGGAGCTACTCGTTTCTGTAGAGCAAAATTCTTCATATTTTATACCAAACAATATGAAGACCAAGAAACTATTCCTATAAAATTTCAAGAACGTATTAGATATAATTTAAACTTTCGATTTCTTTGTGTATTATATTTTGTTTCCGTTTGTCCCGCTTTTTTGTAACGGGTAGCTGTTCCTGTGAATCAACATTCTTGATATTCAATATAGCAGACAATGGGAACACTAAAAAACAATCCCTATACAAAATTTCAAGATCGTATCTCATCTAGAACTTTCTATTTCTTTGTCTACATTATAGTGCGGACGGATGGACGGACGGACAGACAAATTTTTTTTGCATTTTTCAGTTTAGAATTCAAAAAGAAGTAAAAAAATATTATTTTAAATTTTTTCTTTTTTTCAAAATTTTATCGCGATTGCAAGATTTTTATTTATTTTATACTAACCGTATATAAATAAAAGTAAAAAAAAATATTACGTTTTTCATATTAATACAAGTTAAATCCCATAAAAAAATTAATATAAGTATAGGAATTTATTAATTATTATTAAATATGTTTATATATATAATATATATATGAATAATCTACAGGTAATTTTCCATAAAATTATATATAATTAGCTCTATGCTAATACACACTGAATTTTGTGCGTCAATAATTTGTGAAGCAATTTGTTTCTTTAAATGCGATAATCTCTTTGGCACATTATATACTTAATAGCGCATAATTTGCTCATTTGAAGCGATTAATAATAAAATTTTTGGTAATTTAGCTTACACAAAATTATTTAATATTATATACCTATTACCTATATGTATGTATAAAATAAAATGTGCGAGCATAACTTAATTATATTTTTATGTAAATTATGACGACATTATTATTAATACTATTGGTTAAATTTTCAAGTATATTATTATGGCAGTATAGAAAAATAATGACACTTCCATAAATCACTACTTTTTTATTATATTAATGCGCAATATACATTTTTCGTTTGTACTTTTTTAATAAGCTTTATAACATTTCTATTTAATATTTTCGTATAATTATTGCAAACAACAAAAACAATATGCCTAACGAAAACAAAACAATTATCTATTTAATAACCGCGAAATAGAGTTTGAGTTTTTTTTATTCTTTTGCCTATATTATTATATTATCATTTTCATAACTTATAACAAAAACATTTTTACCAATATATAATTTTATTGGCCCAGAGGGTTATTTTGTGGAACATCAGAACGATATATTCAAAAGCTTAAAAGAACAGAGATTAGTTGTATACAATTTATATGCATTTAACCCATTTGGTTACGTTGTTAATTTCTTGATAGCATGATGGTGTTTTTTAATATAATAATCATATAACCATCAATATCCATTTAGATTTGATGTATATAACATGGTCAAGATGATATTCATATACAAGAAAAGCATATATACACTCGTATATATTCGAATTAGTATATATAGGCAAACAAATTATTATTAATTTCGGATATGAAAATTCTCACAAATTCTTCTTTGAAGAAAGGCTGAAAACAACATTCATTTTTGATATTGCATGCAACAATAAGTATAATCGTATTATAAATTTATTATTATACCACGTGTTTGTAGAAATAACCGAATCAAAATACTATTAAAAATATATTAAATAACTTATTAAATTATTAAAAAAAAAATTTATAATTATACAGGTGATTCTCGGTCAGAAAGGTTATCTCCTCTGACCATCTCAATTTTTGAGATAAACAGCTTTGTATGGGGTCTTAAATTTTTTAAAATCAGATTCGTAATCAGTGACGTTGAAAACCCGGAGATGCAAGTTTTTACGAAATTCAAGTTATTTAATGAATTTCTACTCGCTATATTGGATCCGCCATATTGTAATTTTAAATGTTATCATCAGATTCGTAATCACAATCAGCGACCACCTAAAAACCCTCCGGATGTAGCGTTTCATATTATATTATATTCCTTGTAAGCCCTTAATCTGGACGCCATATTGATTTCCAAAAAGCGCGGTTTTAAAAATATAGTTGTGTACGAAAATTTTAAGACCCCACAAAACTGTTTATCTCAAAAATTGAGATGGTCAGATGGGTGGCCTTTTTGACGGAGAATCGCCTATATATAATATATTATAACAACTATTCGTTTTATAGATCACTCGCGATATATCTATCCATATATATTATAATATAAATGTATATAATAAGAATTATTATATAAAAATGAAACATATTGCGTGTTTGGCTTGATTAAATATAAATAAAAAATGTTTCCTCTTAGTAAAATACCAAATAAAATAAAAATTATATAAAATTTTCACAAAAAAAAAAATTGATGGTTTCGTTATAATTTAATATCATATAATTTTTACAAACGAATATAGAAATAAAACCAATTTATTAAAAACAGATTAAAGTAATTTAATATAATTTTTTTGTTTTTTTTTTTTAGAATAACGAAGAAATTTATAAACGAAAATATTAAAAAAGAAAAACACGCGCTCTTTTATTATATACGTATATATAGTTGCACTCTAAAATCCTTTTTTTTAACCAATTATTTTGATAATATGAATGATATGCGATGAACGAGTGTAAAAAGTATGCCGTGTATAATAATACAAGTTTTTCTATAATTATTTTCTATTTAATAAGCGTAACAAATTGTATAAGTTTGGGTTATCGCGTTTAGGATTTTTTGTTTAAATCAAATTTGCAATCGTTTTTCGTATTTTTTTTACAGAATTCTGAATTTTTCTTTGCTTCATGTTATATAGAATTGTTACATATTTTACTTACGTATATATTTTACACAATATTTTTATAAAACATATTTGGAATTTTTAGCTCTTCTTTAAAAAAAACAATCTCTAAAAAATTAATTATGGCAAATTTAAAAAATATTTTTTTTATTTTTTATATATAATTAACATTATTTGGAAGTAATTACTTATTATAATTGAAATTAATCAAGGTTACGCAGCGATTATTAGTTCAATTGTTTTTTTTCTTGTGATTTTCGTTAATTGTATACAATCTTTTGTTATAACAGCTTAGATACCTTCCTTTTATATGTATACCTGAAATAAATATTCAATATACATATAGGTATATTTTCTTGCATAACAAGGTTATTCTATATATTATACATCATTTATTAAAATAACATGTATTTTTTTAACCAATTTTTTGTTTTTAATAAATATATACTTATATATAACTCTAATTATTGTACAACCTACACGCAAATTAAAATTAATAATTAACTAATATATATAGTTAACCCTGCGCAGTGTTGAAAAAATTAGTGCTAATTAAGACCAGTGGTTTTTTTTTGTAAATTTAAACAAACAAAAAACTATATAATATTCAAAGATATATTACAAGATTATAGTTTATGATAATATTATATATAATATAATTGATTTTTGAGAGATTAATAATTATGAGATTTTATGTACTGCATATTTATGAGAAAGGTTAAGGTTATATATTTTTTAAATAATTTAAACAATGATTTGGAAAATGAAAGTCAATGAAATTATTTGGTTTATTTATTAAGGTTTTTTCTTTTGCACATATATATATAGAAGAGGTCCGCATGTTTTTAAGTATATAGCTACCAATTTGTCAAGTCTTTTCAAATATAAAAATATAACCATTAAAAAAAAATTAATTAAACATATTTATATTTGATCTACATTTTATATTATGCGAAAGGAAATTTATAAAATAGATTTAATTTTAATCCAAAAGTGAGCATTAGTAGTGTAGTGCGATATCATATATCATGTCATCAATATATAAGAACTCTTTGAGTAGGGCCAAAAAACTTCATTACATTTATTATTATTATTAATATATATTTAAATGACTGTAGTTGTTTTACAATTTTTTTTATCAACAATTGTAAATAAACTACAGTCATTTAAGAGGGCCCGCTACCAAGGTAAAGATACGGGGGAACTCAAATAACTTCTAAACTATTACACTTTTCTTCTAGCATTTTTTAATAGCATGTTAACAATAAATAAAAATCAGAGTTGTAAAACATTTTTATAAATGTTGTTATTTTGTCAACTAGGGTTATGTAAAACTCTTGTACCGGAGAGCTCAATTTACCAGCAATTTAGATAAAAATATTAATTTTTTTTTTAATTCTTTGCAATCCTTGTTTATATATCTCGCAGTTAAGCGTGACGGAAATGTA
>JANSTW010086557.1:0-31140 GCA_027564275.1 Diadocidia ferruginosa | reverse complement strand
ATATAATATTATTAGTTTGTTACTGTTGCTATTTTGACGAGTACATAAAATGTACAGATAGTTTATTTTATTTTTATTTTTATATTTTTATTTATTTTACTAGTAGTTTATATTATTTAATTAGTACAATAGTTAACTTAGGATTATTTTCAAAGAAATTTTTCATCAATGTAAAAGATTTTATTTAAGAATTTTCATGTGAGTGTATATTCATTTTCATCAAGTGCATGCATAAGCTTTATAACGTTTTTCTTTTTGTTTTGTAGATCCCTTAAAAATGGTAAAATATTTACCGAAACGTTGGGAATATTAAGAAAATAAAATAATTATTAATGGAAAAAATTGAAAATAAATAGTTTTTTATTACACAATTTGAAAGTTAAATTATTATTTTAGAAATAAGACTGCAAACGGCCATTTTATTTTCATACATCAACAATTATAATGAATATGGTTTATGGTTATAGTCCTAAATCCTAATTCTGATTAAAAATATATATTATTATAGGCATTAAACTGGCTCATTGTTAAAAATATAATGCTCATGGTAATAAAATTTTTGAATTATAGACTTTTATATAATTTTAAGATAATACCAAGAACATTTCACAAGTAATTTTTGTATGTTTGTTCTAAGCTCTACAATATTTTCTAGTTAAAATTTTATAAATATCATCGATAATCGTGATTATATTCAACAACTGAATTATTTAAAAACGAAAAATATACTTTGCAAACCGAAAGTTCAAATATATAATTTCACTACATAGATATATTCAAACTTCTTTACAGAGTAATATTAGACATTTGAAAAAATGAAATTAATTGTTAAAATCTAAGAATAAGTTTTATAAATATTTAAAAAATTCTTAATGTTTAAAGCTTTCTACAGATATTTTTGCTGTGTGTAGACATTTCTACACAGTATATATATTCTTACCTGGCCTTGCTTTGCGTTGTTTGGCTGCTGCTGAAGTTTTGTTGCTTCTTTTTTCATCTTTTTTGTAACATTCTTGATTACTCTTGCAATCTAATTCTATATATGGATGATCAATGGATCAGTGCCCGCATACTGGTTATCGAAAAATATTTAAAGAAAAAAGAAAAGAAATTAAAAAGCAAAAAAGCATTAAAAAAATACAGAATTAAAAACATAATATAACGAAGTGAAAAGAGAAAAATAATTCGATCTTCAGCTTTACAAAAAGAATAAAATATATTTATGTAGTTAATAAGGCATACCTTTATGTCTATAAGTATGTATAAAATATAAAATAATAAATGAATGCGGTAAAAGCTGCTGCTGCGATGACTATGACACCGAATTCCTAAAATTTGCATATTAATGTTACTAATTTAAATTTATATTTTTTTGTGCATAAAAAAATTGAATTTATGGATATTTTAATGTTTGATTTTTAAGAATTTTTTTTTCGGTAATTTTTGTTTGTTTTTTGGAATTTTGTATCGTCGTATGTAGGTATAATGGATTGGTTTGGGTTTTATTATTATTATTTTTTATACTTTTTTTTTGTTGGCTGTTTGCGACGTTGTTTTTTTAAAGTCTTTATAAAATAAACTATTAGTTTTCAGTAAGATTCTCTATTATAACACAAACACTTCAATTACTAAAATTAATTCTAGTCACGATTTTGAGATAATTAGACATTAGTTTGAGATGGTGACCTGAAATAAAACTCGAAGACATAACACCCAAAAGCTTTAACAAGCTTAAATTACACGAAAACTTAATTATTGTTTGTGTCTTCGCTAAAAAATTCAAAAATACGATTAAATTTCAATTCTAAAAATGTTAAGCAAATCGATGGGTTTTTATATTGGATGGTATACCGGGTTTGAGAATTAGAAAAAATGAGAAAAAAGCTTGTTAAAGCTTTTGGGTGTTATGTCATGTCACCTTTAATGCTGGCAATAATATAATTTGAAGAGAATTTTCGGTTTTTGTAAAATCATAAATTGTACCATGCTAATAATTTATAATATTTATTTTATATTAACCGAAATTAATAATTAATATTGTTGTTTCGTTTTAAAAATGGAAAATATTTTTCTAAATTGTTCTGGTCCGCTCCATAAGCCCTTGACCATTAATTGCCAATATAACTGTGGGAAAAATTCTTTTTTCATAAGAAACATGCTGTAACGTTCTTTATTTTGAGCGATTGGGAATGTTTCTAATGGTTTTAGATCATAATCGAATTCAGCCATAATGCATGAGCTGTAGCCTGTAACCAGAGGGCATGAAGCATATCCATCATACGAGGCTTTTAAATCTTTTCCCTTCAAATACGATTGCATATTTTCAAAAATTACACCAGACTGACTAGCTGTTATACAAAAGAAATTATTATTGAAAATGTATGAGCAAAACAAAAAAACAATTACCAGCAGCTGCCATTGTTTTCGAATTAGGGCTAGATGAACAATCTCCGATTGCAAATATATTGGAATATTTAACATGTTGCAACGTATGCTTATGAACATTGACAAATCCAGTTTCGTTGACCAGTTCCTTATGATCGGCAAGAATTTTTGGAGTTGATTGTGGTGGAACGGCATGAAGGATGGCATACTGTATAATGCAACATAAATTTAATAAAATAAAATTACTAAAGATAATAATATTAATTTTATTAGTGTAACTATTCAGTGTAACTTATTATATCTTCAGACTATTCTATATTATATGAACTTACCTCAATTTTCGTTTTCTCATTTGGATTTTCGACATTTTGAAAGATTGCAATGTTTTCCTCTGCCCTCACTTCAATCAAATTTGTCTTAAGATTTACTGTAATATTTCGTTCATTCGCCACTTTCCATAAAGCATCAGCGTAGTATTTTACACCGAATATCACTGGTAAAGCTGTGTTGTAGATAATTTTCGATTCTTTTAGTTTGTTATTCTAAAATTATAAAAGTATAAATTAAGATACAATTTTACCGACAAATTTCTTTCTTGCATATCGAAGTGTTTAACATTTGTATGGTTTCTTTTCCGAAAAATATATATATTCGTTTTCCAGAGAAACGCTACAAAAGTTTTAATATTTAAATGTGTGATATAGAAAATATTTCGCGATACTATTATATGTTAAATATATATATATATATAAATTATTATGATGGCATTTTTTTCTTTAAATTTGCATTTTTTTAGCTCGCATAGGCTTAAAATATTACTTCAAAACTACTAAAAAGAGTTTCATAATAATCGAACACCATTTAGAGGTCGCACATGGCGGTTTTAATTTTATATGGAATTTACATTAAAAATGTACAGTAGAAATTATATTTTTCATTTTTATGCAATAAGTAGTTATTTAGTTACGATTATGATGTTAAATCAACTAATAGATTTGAGTAAAAAATATAATTTTTAATTTGTTGCAAATAATTAAATTGTTATATTGAAGTAAAGCTTTTCTTAATTTTTGCTTATATAAAATTTATATTTTATTTAGTATAGCTTATATAAATAAGAAAATAAATAAACAATACATACCTTTCGTAAGTAATCTTCGGTTATATAACAGATTTTCTGAGGAGCACCAGGACATTTTACAGGTGACGCAGGAAACGTAAAAACAATATTTCCTTTTTTATAGTTTTTAAGTGCTGCCAGATGACGATTAACGTACTGTGGTGAATAGATTGATGTTACATTACCATTTGGAATTGAAAGAGCTTCTTTTAGACCTGTAACCTTTATACATAAAATATTTAATTAAATGATTCCAGCTTCATTATTTCTTCCTTACCTTTTCATAATTTAGTTCTAACCCAACTGCTATTAATAATAAATCATATTTTATAATGTCTCCATTTTCTGTAATTACTTCATTCGATTTTGGATTGAACCGCACAGCTTTCTCTTTAATCCATTTTGCATCTTTTGGTAAAACGAAGCTCATATCTTGATAAGATTGTGATAAAGTTTTCATACCACCACCGATCATTGTGAACATTGGTTGATAATAATGTTTCTAAAAAATAAAGCTATTAGGATTCAAATTTGCTTATTACATATAGCTTAATATTACACTGCTCGGTTCTAAGACAATCACTTTATCTTTTCCATATTTTGATGAGAATTTAGCAGCTACTGATGAACCACCAGTTCCACCACCTACTACTAGTAACTTACATCTGAAAAAACGTATACTTAATTATAATTTTTAGGTTGAGATGAATGAATTATTTACATGTTGAAACATTTGACCGAATTAGACCGAATACAGATTATATTATATTTATTATATATACGATTACAAATGATTACAAAAAACTTATTGTGTACTAATAATTATAAAAGGTATATGTTTTGATAAGAAATATATTATACAAAAGCTTTAACAACTTTTTGGTTGCATTAAGGCACCTGACTATTGTGACATAACATTCATATAACATTTAGTACTAAAATAAATGATGAACATACGTGTGTTAGTCCGAATGACAGATATCACAAAAATATAAATACATTTTTCACACTTACTTATAATTTTCAAGCGTAACACTTGTTGTAGAGAAATATCTTTGCTTAGATAATTTCACATTTAAAAGTTTTCTACAAGACATAATATTACAAAATTTATGTTAAATTTCTGCACAGTTTGTTGGTAATTAACTTAAAAAAAAACTTATCACTGATTGTACAATGAAAACCACCACAACTAACTAAGCCGGATGTTAAACGAATACTCGCAATGCAACACAACTTTATACCCGCATTCAATATAATTTCACTTTTGTATATCACTTCAACATAAGGTACTCTTTGCCAATATTATCCTTCGATTCGTCAATAAATAAGTCTTTTTATATATTTTTATCTCTTATTTAATTCGTAATTATTTTATTTATATTAATACATACACGAATTTTAGTACTTAGTTAGTATATTGATAATAGTATACCACAGAAAAATATAACAATGTTATGTATTTTTGTACCTATATATCTTAAGCTTTTGAAAAAGTTGCGCCAAAATATATATTCGTATAACGAAAGCTTTTAGTTTTTCTTCAGTTATATTATTATATTATAATAGTATACTACATCGGCGAATAAAGAAATAAACCAAAATATGTAAATATTTTGTTGTCTTTTATAATACTTTCTCTATGCAATAGAATAAGTTTATATTTTGTAGAAAACACAAATATATTTTAAGTGCAGAAGTTTAATTTAAAATCATGCCTGTAAGTACGAAAAACTACTTTTATCTCAATTAGGGACCACAATAAGTTATTTTACAGAAAAGCTGTTTTATTAACATTGTCACAGTGATTGCTTAATTTCAAGTTTTATATCTGAAATTGTATATGTAGCAATGTAAAACCCATAGAAGTACGAATTTTATTTGGTAATATATGCGCAGCTACCAATTTGGTTGTTGTCACATGTCCTAGCAGTCAGTATATTACTTGATATACCATTATTACCAATTACCATATTATTACTTCTATACAAAAAAAAATTTGTTATTTCTTCCTTAAAACAGTCTAATTTTTATTAGCTTTAAATATTGAGAATAATTTCCTAAATTTTTCTGGTCCATTCCAAAGTCCTTTTGTCATTAATTGCCAATACAGTAGAGGAAAAAATTCCTTCTTAATTAAGAACATACTGTAACGTTCCAAATTTTGTTCAATGGGAAATGTTTCTAACGGTTTAAAATCATAATCAAATTCAGCCATTATGCATGAATTGTAACCAGTGACCAGTGGACACGATGTGTAACCATTGTAAGATGCTGTCAATGCTTTACCACTCATAAATGACAACATATTTTTATATATTATTTCAGATTGTGTAGCTGAAATTGAATAAATAATTTTTATATCACATAATTATTGTCAATTCATACACTACTTACCAACAGCTGCCATTGTTTTAGGATTGGTAGTAGAGGAACAATCGCCAATGGAAAAAATATTTGGATATTTTACATGCTGCAAGGTATTTTTATTGACATTAACAAATCCAGCTTCATTCACCAGTTCTTTACATTCAGATAGAATTTTCGGTGTAGATTGGGGTGGAACGGCATGAAGAATGCTGTACTGTGAATTGAAAAGAATCTGTAATATGGATCGTTATAGCCAGCATGTGGTTAGCGTCATGGCTTTGTGTTCAATAGGTTTTTCATTTGCAGGTGTTGATCGCAGTGGTTGGGAAGTTACTTAAATCCGTAGATCCGCAATTATATGATACCACAAGATAGGGTTTCTCATATAGTTTAAAACCCGCCTCACTGATAATCAAACAATTTGGCAGTGCGATTTGCTGACAACACCCCAACTTTGCTTTTGCCGTCAATGAAAACCATGCGGTATCAGATAGAACAAAAGGTAAAATGGTCCCTATGCTCCCTCGCTTTGGAGTAAAGAACACGATGATGATTATAATTATATATTACAGACAATTAATACAAGTTTAAGCTCAAATTACAATTAAGTTAAAATAAAATAATAATAATAAAATAAAATGTCAGTTAACATATGGACTTTCGATAAAAATGTTCGTTTTTTTTTGTAAAACAATAAATGCTACAATATAATGTGAATTAAAAGGAACGGACATTAACTGGCACATATAACTTCTAGATATTATTTAGTTTTCAACAGCAATTCTTACCTCAATATGGGTAAGTTCATTTTGGTTTTCAACATTTTGAAATGTGGCTTTATTTTTGTCTGAATTTACTTCTATCAAATTCGACTTAAGGTTTACTGTAATGTTACGTGCATTTGCCACCTTCCACAGAGCATCTGCGTAATATTTTGCACTAAATATAACTGGTAAGGCAGTATTATAAATTATGTTGGCCTCTTTAAGTTTGTCTTTCTAAAAAAATGTATTATTCAAAATTAAATTTTTTAAAATAAAATTACCAACATACTTTTCTCAAATAATGTTCTGTAATGTAACATATTTTTTGGGGAGCACCAGGACATTTAATTGGTGATGCGGGAAAGGTAAAAATTATATTTCCTTTTGTATAATTTTTAAGTGCTTCCAAATGTCGGTTAACATACAGTGGTGAATAAATTGATGTAACATTTCCATTTGGAATGGAAAGAGCTTCTTTAAGTCCTGAAATCTGTTTACATTAATAGTTTTCTATATATTATACAACATACATTCTCTGGACGTAAGGCAAAAAGCAGAAATCGAGTTTTTACGAAACTAATGTTTAGAATAGAAATTAAGTTATTGCGTACGCTATAATCGCCACTTTAAAGATACCACATACAACCGATGCATTAAATTATACCAAACATGAAGTCTTAAAGCATTCGTTTTAAGCTATTTTGCCTTTTGAGCAGTGAATTTCTTCCAACCTTTTCATAATTTAATTCTAATCCTACTGCAATCAGTAATAATTCGTATGTTATAGTATCTCCATTTGCTGCAGTTACTTTATTTGAATTAGGATCAAACTGAACGGCCTTTTCTTTGATCCATTGTGCATCTTTTGGTAGAACAGAGCTCATGTCTCGGTATGATTGTGAGAGGGTTTTCATACCACCACCAATCATTGTGAACATCGGTTGATAATAATGCTTCTAAAAATAAATGTCAGGAAAAAACATTGTATATAAGGTAAAATATTTACACTGCTCGGCTCTAAGATAATAACTTTATCTTTACCAAATTTAGCCGTAAACTTTGCAGCAATAGTTGAGCCACCAGTTCCACCACCAACAACAAGAACTTTACATCTAAAAATCAATTATAGTTTCCTTATTATATGGTATATACACCTACGAGCAAGTAATATATAGAGAGAGCAATACAAAAAATATTTTAAGCATTTTTATGCTTTTCTAAAATGGCCGAATAAAATGGAATACATTATAAATTGTAAAAAAAAAATCATATTATGTGTAAATATTGCTTTTTTAAAATGGAAAATATATGGCAAATACTTTTCACTTCACCCCTCAAAAATACTTTAATAAAAAACTAAAATTACTATTGTATTGTTCTCTCCATTTATATTACTTGCTCGTAGATATACACATTTAATAAGATTATTTTTAAATACATTTGATGCAGACTTGTTCAAAAAAATATTTTCAAATTTTTCTTCAAAATAAATAATTTACGACAGGGAACTAATAAATTACTGATGAATGAGATAATTCAAATAATTATATATTCTACAAATTGAAATTAAAAAAAATGTTAGTATAGCATAAACAATGATTTCCGAGCTTCAAAGAAAGTTTAATATGTAAAAAAAAGAACGATGATCAAAGCTTGTTACTTTAACTTAAAGTTTATTTTTTTGACCATAAATTTATACAACTTTTAGAGTTAAGTGCGTTTTATGCAAACAGACGAATTTTTCGCACGATTTATCTAACTTTTGTTTATATAACCATAATCATAAGCGGTTTCTTAATCGAAATTCTTTTTAATTTAATTTTAAAAATCACTCAAAACTTTTGACAATGATATTCATATAATTCTCACGCAATGCCCAACATATATAATGTTATACTTACTTATAATTTGTCAATGAAACATTAGTTGTCGATAGACATCGTTTGCCAAAATACATCGTATTTAATAATTTTGTATTAGAAATCTTCAAACTCATGTTTAATTTTTATATATATAGACTTAACTAAGTATTTAATTCTTTAATATAATTATATGTATTGTCTGCTTACAAAGAAAATAACAACTAAACTTGAAAATTGTTTGAAAATATAATAAGTTAAAAATAAATTAACTCGCGCTTTCGGTACTTATAAAAATATAAATTAGGATACATATATGTATATGCCTATAAACATACTAATTGTCATAATCATTCATGGGATTATAATGATATACTTATATGTGATGAATGATAAATAAAAAACATCAGGGAGGGAAATTTGCAGACAGTATCCATAGTAATTATAAAAAACTGCTATTTTAGAACATTACTTTTGGAAATGGCATGGCATTTAAACTTTGTAGAATCACGCTATCTAAAGGCCAAAATATATTCTAATAATTTTAATAAATTTATCTCTAATTTAAATAAAGGGTATTTAGTGCGTCCACTATAAAAAAATGTAATTTATATATAAATATATATTATAATTTTATCATCCTGCGTTTAATTAATAAATTTTTGTATTATTTTGTATTACTATAAATCAAACTTAAAGCAATATTGATCAACATTATAAAGCTGTATAGTGTATATAAAATTGGAAACCATTCTGAATACACTGTTCCATCCCTGGTATAGTGTATATAACTTGTACACTCATAAGTTGAAAATAAATAGATAAACACTAAATATAGCTATATTTTGTCAGCACCTAAAAAGAGGAGGGGCAGGGGTAGTTGTCAAACTTGAATTTTGAAAAAATCTTTATTGCCTAAGCAACACGTATTTCTTTTTATTTTTTACCATATTAAAAAGATATTTTTTTTTGCAACCCAGAACTTTAGATTATCGTTATATATAAAATAGATACACTTTTTAACACATCAACCAATTAATATCCTTTGATTATTATGAATTATGATTTGAATTGCCATTTTAGTTAATAATGTATTTTGCATATATACACATCATTTTAGAACATTGAAAATTCGATAATTTTTAACAATAAATGCCGCATAAATGAATTGGCACAAATTGTTTTATTTGGTTTATCTTTAATATTTATAGTTACATTCAATATCAACTTACTCATCTAGACAAACTAAGCTATTTTTTTTATTAAATTAAGTTTTATTTTATATAAAATACCCCAAAATGCCGGGCGCCCATGATGTTCTCTTATCTATATAGATATTTTTATCAGGTGCAAATAGAAATTGCAATGTCTCGACTAAAAAAAAATTAGATAATAATATTATTGTTTTATTTAATTTTCAGACTATATAATATTTATATAAATATGTATGTATATGTAAAATAATTTTTCAAAAAAAAAAAATTGTTTAGCCATATTATTATTTTTTTAAATCTTTTAGAATTTTGAATGAAAACTAAAGGTAAATTAAAAATATGATTTTGTCACGTTGAAAACTATTGAGATTTTATTTATTGAAATTATTGAAATTAAAGATATTTATTAGGATTTAATAGATGATTCAAGTGAGATTTATAAATGTAAATATTAGTATGATGAAAGTTTTTGTTTTTTTAATTTCCATTATTTAAATAATATTTTTGGTTCTCTATAAAATTATAAGCGAAAATATTTGTTTGCAATGTATGCGAGGCTTTTTAGAGAAGCCAATTAGAAAATATTATTCATGTTTTCCCTATTCGAATTTGAAATTATATTGTATGATTGAGTTTTTATATAATATATTTCGCATGTCCCATATATGTCTGGACACTCCAGATCGCTATAATAAAAAAACATATTTTTAAACCAATCAAACAGAACTCATCATTTTATCGTTTAATAAAGCCAATATTTATTTGGCGCTGACATAGAATATATTAAATAAATCAGATTTTCAAATGTATAATTGTGGAGCTTTTAAAGTACTCATATCCATCAATTGTGTATGGATGTTGATGACGCAAATGTACAAACACACGAATATGATTATAAATAAATACAAAAGGCTTTATTAAAAAATAAAATTTCTGATAAGTTAACTATATAAGAAAAATCAACAACAGCACTATCTGTGTTTTTTTTTTAGTTTTAGGATTTTAACATCATATCTGTGGGTTTCTGGAGCAGTTAAATATATCACCGACACTGATGAAGAGCGATAGCTATGAAATGTGGTTCTAATGACGGAAAACCAACTTCTCATTTAAAAGAAAATATCATATTCGTAAAAATTGTTAGAATATATATGGCCAATTGATAGGATACAATAATAATGTTATCAAAAAACATTCATATTTATTTATGGAAAATTTCCAACTTTTTCCAGCTTAGTAGTCTTGTTTTAAATATTAAAAAAAAAACAGTCAAAATTTGTCTGTTTATAGTATTTATGAACGTTTCGTCTAATATATAGACATCATCAGTTCTAGAAATTAATTTATAAAAACGTTATAAAACTTATGTACGCACTCAGGGTTTAAAACAATAATATGAATTTTGTACTTACACTTAATAATAATCAGCTTAATTTGGACTTTGGCGTTGATGAATTTTGAGTGACCTCAACACTTCATACTCTGGCCGCTATATTATATCAGGTTAACCGCAACTGATTTCGTTTATTATCAATAAATTGTATTTATTTGATTGCAAAGAATATTTAATAAAAACAGTATAGTTTAAAAGAATTTTCGAAAAAAGTTCAAAACATAAATTTGAAATAGTTCGACGATAGGAGAATTTCATTTTACAAATTTTATTTAAGTTTTTATAGTTATATTTCGTGACTTATTTAAACAACAGCCCGCAAAAAAACAACAATTTTTTTAATAAAATTTAGAAATTGTTGAGATTTTGTACGTGTAAGTATAATTTTTATTAAAAAAAAAACAAAGAGCTGCTAAAACTATCGCCTAAACAGACGGTGTTTTGTAGAAAACAGAAGAAGTCCATTAGGGTAAAATTAAGCAAACAATCGATTTTCTTTTATATTTTCATTTTACAATATTTTTTTAGTTCTATTGCCACCAAGTATTATTGTAAGGCGGCTTTAAAATGAAGTCGCTTCTAACATTGTTAATTTTGTCAACGTGTTACATTGCGCAATCATCAATTTTCGAACTATTAGATTCTACAGCACCGTTTGCTTTTCAAGGTTCACAAATTGTGCCCGACGTAATTAACTCTGCGCCTAATAAATTTATTACGGTAAATTGTTTTAATTTAGCACATATTTGATTGTGTTCTATAATTGCCCAACTCGCTTTCAGATTGTCTATCCAAATGATACCATTATTGTATTGGGAAATAAGGTAACACCAACAGCAGTAAAGGATGAACCGTATGTCACATGGGAAGCTGATCCAAACAAATTTTACACCCTAACAATGACCGATCCCGATGAACCAAATTTAAGTGAAGTACGTCATTGGCTTGTTGTAAATATTCCAGGAAATAACGTCTACTTTGGTCAAACATTATTTGAATTCATTGGTTCGGCCCCTTCACTAAATACCGGCTATCATCGATATGCCTTTTTGGTATTTGAACAACCAGGCATTCAACACTACAATCAAGCATATGTTTCAAATACGTAAGTCGTAGATCCTAAAAATAAATTAGAAACAAATATTCTATTTCGAATTTCTAGTGAAACAACCGGACGCTTTAATCAATCGCTTCAAGATTTCGCTGACGCAAATAATCTGGGTGCACCATATGCTGGCAACTTTTATTTAGCTCAATATGATTCGTACACACCCATCTTACATGCCCAATTGGGATTGGCATCATTGCCGTAAACTAAATAAAAATCTATTTTTCGTTAGAAATTCTCTAAAAAGATATTTAATAAAGTTGTAAATATGCTAAAAATTAAATTGTATCAAAGTTAATTTATTTTAAATTATTTTCAAAAATCTTAAAATGTTGTAGCCTCTCAAATGATACAATTTAATAAAATATGTTGATATTTGAATGAGTTAAAAATGACAACATTGTGCTAAATTCATGTTTTTTTGAAGGTCTATCATAATCATTTATTAATCAACAATGTGTCTCAAATGCACTGTCGCATTCGAAAGGTGTGCGCACAAGACGTGCCAAGCTGATTTGAAAAAAAAAATCGGTTATTTCTTGGTTAACAGATTGAAAATACCCAAATTTCATAAACGCCCCATTTCCCCTTACAGAAAAATGTGTATTTGTTGTACCCACCGCCTAGCATAAATTCTGCAAACGCCACTACATTTCTATTTTTAACATTGCCCATAAATTAAAATGGTACATTTTTATTCATTTGTAGCTGTCATACAAATTTGTATGACGGGACTACTGAGATAATCTACTGTCATACTCATATGACTGACGTGGCATGTTAAAATCGAGGGGAAACAACTTATGGAAATCATGGGACTAATAAATTCAGATATCACGTACATCATTTCGGTAATCTGAAATCAAAGGACGAATTTTTTCTAGTGGTTTCCCCGTCGGTTAAAATAAACACATCCTGGCGCCAAATAGCTTAAAAATGATTTTATTTAATTACCTGCGATTGACACCAGATGGTGAAGCACTATTGTTGGCACTCTTCAGCGGGCTACATGGCGGTGTCACTTGAGCCGGCATTTCTTCCACCTTAATTGTCTCCAAATCTGATTGATAATTGTCTGATTGAACATTTTTCGATACTTTCAATAGTGACTTTTTAACTTTTGTTATTTCAAAGCGAATATGCTTGGTTCGTTTGCCACGAACCTGGCTGTTTTTCAATTGAAGTGCCTTTTCAAGGAGCGCTTGTAGTTTCATCACCAAATCTTCGCTTGGTTTCAATTTCAACAAATCCCGAAATTCATCATCTATTTCTTGTGCTAGATTATCGTCTGTTTTTTGCACTTCCATTAAACCATCCCGCTCCAAATCTCGACGCGCAGCCTTAAACAGTGGACCACCTTGATCACGCATTCTTATACCAGCACGATAGAAAATCGTGTCCTTATTATTGTAGGCCAGGCAATTTTTAATCATTAAATTGAAATCATTTTCCATGTCATTCAGCGTATAGTAGAGACCAGCATTTAGTTTCAACTTCATTGTACTCAGATCCATCGGATGGGTTACAACGTCCATGTAATCGGGTACTTCGTTAACATCGACCGGTTCACCGAATATGTCGGCCGTGTCCTTGGCATGCAGAGATTGTAATAATTTATTCATTGTTGCTTCCAGAGGATTCAATTGCATCATGATGCATTGTTCCTTGGTCCGTATGAAGGCGACCTTTAATTTTTCACGCTTTCGAACTAATTCGCAAAGGAGACGAGCTCTTTCCAAGTCCTAAAAATAAGAAAAATTAAATTTCCAAATAAAAATCAAGAAACCAACTCATACTTGTCTCAAACATTGCCAATATTTCAATTGTTGATACAGTTCAGAGGCGTTTGGAGAACCTTCAATGCCACGATTTCCCTGATGTGATTGCCCTTGACTCTGTAGCCGCCGTAACAGCGGCACGCCGTTTCGGTATTGTCGTTTTAATGTCCAATAGGCAATTAAGCGCTGAATAAATTGAGTTTTCTTCTGCACATTTACCAGGCTCGTGATTTCGTGCAAGCGATCTGGTGGAATTGTCGGTATCAGAATGAGTGGAACGCTAGTTCGTTTCTTCGCTAACATTTTTCGCGCCAATTTCATTTTGTTTCGAGATTTTTCTCGAAGTTTTTCCGCTTCTATGCTGGACACATCCGTACTACTATTTGTCGGACAATGAGCATCACAATAGGCGGTCTTCTGTACGATTATCGGATGGGCTGCGTTAGTGTTGTCTTTAACGGTGTCCATGCGCATATGTAGACCAGCCTGTTGAGCACAAGTTACATGAAAAGCTGCATAGCAACTGTTGCGCTGACATTGGATACATGCGCCAACGCCTTTCTGCTTGCAAATGTAACAGGTTAGACGCCACCGTGCCGCCGGAATCGTTTCGATCGAATCGATGGGCTCCAGAAAGACCGTATTGGCAAAACGAACCTCCGGTATCCAAAGTGCACACACAACATGCGCCCACTGTGAATGATCTGTTTGCTTAAATGCACCGCCTGTGTTTGGACACAGAACACAGTCAACCGGACGACTGGGACTCTGAAGACAACGCCGACAAAGCCACTGACCTTCGGGAATGTACGGAACACCGTAGCAGTCTTGATGAACTGCCAAATTACACATGTCACAAAATAGAATGACATTTGTATTTTGGCATTCCCCGTCCATGCAAATGCAACAGACTGCATCATCGTCCACTTCAGCCCCACTTTGACCATTTGCTGCAGCTTGAAAATAAGATTCTTTTTCCAAACGATCCATTAACAGTTCCAACGTATCAACACTAACTGCTGACAGACCCTGTTCCGCACGTCTATCATTTATTATGGTCAACCAAGTCGTGTCCTCTTCATCAACGTCATACTCGACCTCACCGTCTAATTCTTCGGCACTTTTCTCAATAAACCGGATGTAAGCATTCGGTCTTTGTGGAGCATCACATATATTATAGTCGGTCCGTTGTTTTACAGCGGCTTCCGGTAATTTGATATGCGGTTGTGGTGGTAACTCAACAAACGGCATACACTCCTTGTCCTCAACCATTTTGTTGTACATTTCAGCTGTAATTGTGGGAATTTCATCTTCAACCGAAACCTTAATACTTTTACCGTCTATATCGAATTGCACAACCTTCAAAGCTTCCAAATATGTTAGCGCTTCTTTGGGCGGACTATTGGCAAGGGCTGGCGTTTTCGGGGTCATCGAAGATGCACCCGCCCGATGCCGACCCTTTTTTCGATAGGGCGTAACTAATGGTGTTAACGGTTGTGGATTATCATGATCATAATTCACCAGGTGATACTGCAATCCGTAAACGGATTTATAGGATTTGCCACACTTATCCACAGGACATTTATATGGTCCGGGCGTCCGTATCAATGTGCGACAATAGTCGATAGCATCAAAATCCAAACCCATAACTTCGGCAGAATATCAACTAAACTATTCTCACACTCGCGTCCTACTTTGATTTACAATTTTCACTAATTATCTTGCAATAAATTAAAATTAATTAAATTTTTCTGTATAAAAAAAATTATAAAAATAAAACAAAATGCAAAAACCATCTGTTTTGCATGGAACTGTGCGTTGATGACAATAAAATGTCAATTTGTTGCTATGAAGTTAGCTGCAAAAAGACTGTGCGAATAGTGCTCTAGAAGTTTTTTTGAATGAAATAAATGATAATGCAGATTGTTGGCGCCAAATTTTGATCGTTGCACATAAAAAACGGTTATTCATATAATTCGTAAATCATAAATGGATTTCCATAATAAATAAAGAAAACATTATTATTATTAAAAACATTAATAATAATCGGACTAGCGGTCGATTGCTGCGCTATCAAAAAGACTGTTTTTTGATAGCGCAGCAATGTGCTGTTACGAGCGTGGGCCTGTGGTCTACAAGTAGTATACTTATTATGTACCTACAACCTACTATGTATTATAATCATTTGCGGCCTATTTGATTTAAATTAATAAATATTTGACCAAATACAATAATAATAATTATTTTATCGACCGTATTTATTTTGAAAACTTGAATAACCGGACTAGTGGTCGGCAAAGGGATATATTATTTCAATAAAAATGCACTAAGTTACATATTATATAATAAAATTAATTTAATTTTTGTAATATTAAGTATATGGGTTACCATAATTTAAGTATTGAAATCATTCATCAGAAGAAATATGCCATATGAAATTATCGTCCACAAAAATGGTGTTACAAAACCGAAGCATACCTAAAATTTAAACATATCTTAATTGTATGTGTTGTATTAGTTATACGATGTACTGATTTCCAATTAATTCATAATTTATTGAAAATAAATTGATCTTTCGACTTTTTAAAAAGCTTACATTAAAATTAAAAAATGTTTGATGATTTATTGCACAAGCGAATAAAGCTCCAGCCGCTGTTGAATGAGGAATAATTATGTTTAAAGATGTTGTCATTTCTTTTATACCATGAAAATGGAATATAAAGCCTAAAAAATTCAAATATAGTAATTTAGTGTTTCAAAAATAAATTTTATCTTACCAGAAATTATTATCACAATGCTTTCCAGTATAAACCCACTCATAATGATGGACAATTCTTTTTGGAAAAACATAAATAAGAGCATACCAAAAGAAAATCCACAAATTGCTTGATTTATTAGAATGATCCAACATACGCATATTTCGTTAAATGAGTCTGGTTTTTTTATCAATATAATAACTATTCCAAGCATTACTGTATTCTGAATAATCATGCACACAACATAGACGATCCAATGAACACATTGCAATTCAGCGCTGGATACTCCTTGAACACGTAATCGATCGACTATTGAACATTGCGAATGTCTGGCCAAAGGAAGGCCACCAAACAAAAGCCCACTAAAATGTGCTACGGTCACAATTGCACCCCAAATTAGCTGATCAACATCCGAGTCTATATTATTGTTACGTCTGACGTCAACAGCACTTAAATAGAGGCATTTATCATTTCTGTTAAATTCATTTGTTCTTCTGTAAGCTTCGTTTACCTCGTTTATCAAGTAATTGCTGTGCAAGTTTGTCAGAGTATTCAAGCGTAACGTAATATTTGGACTGAAAAATTATCGATCAATAAAATTGTAGAAAATATCTCTGAACTATATAGGTTTAACTTAATATAATATTTTTTTTTTAAACATAATTTTGTAAATTATATGAGTTTATAACGCTTCCCTATAATTAGACCCACATATATACATATATATTCTAGCTAATAATCCTTTCGAATTATTTTTATTAAATATATTACAAATTATAAATTGCCTATACAGTCCGTGTATCCGAATTTATTTCAAGACAGTCATTCCTCATCGGTGCCTGTGGCATATATGCGATTACTCCGGAAACGACTGTCTTGAAATATGGATACAAGAACGAAAATAGGAAAGATTTACGAAATTAAACTCATATAAATTAAAAAAATATATGTTTTCATCTAATAAACAGACGCCGGTCATTGTGTCAGCAAAAATAATTGCCTAGAAATATGTAATTACTCTCCTATGGATTTACACAAATGATAAAAAACAAAGAAACTGTAGTATAGCAACTGTACAAATTATACAAACATATGGCATAGCTCAGTTGTGTTATCTCTTTTGTAGTGTGTACGAACATTGGCCAGGTTTTCCTTATTCACATACACTACCAATAAGCTTGAAATTTCTAAATTTTGTTCTGCTTGTTCAGCTTCTTCGTAAGACTAAAAAACAAGGGGATTTAGTAAAATTGTAAAATTGCAAAATTGTAAAATAAATGAAAATTTAAAGTTTTTAATCTTACATTGAAAAAACGTTTATTTATTCGATTTTCATTGATATAGTTTATAATTTGACGTGGTAAAAGCTCTGCCCTATCTTCTGATTCTGCATCCGAATTCGTATAGCTACTTTCGTAATCTAATGAAAAATATGTGGTTTTTTTAAGGAAATTTATAAAAAATAAAAATAGTACTAACATATTCCCATTTTTGAGTCAAAGGAATTAGATGACGAGTAATAATATAAGCATATACAAATAACTGGCATTACAATATACGTAACCCATTTTCTGTTATTTCTGAACAAAACTATAAATTGCCATTTTATTAGCAACAAAATGCGTAGGATTGCAGCCATTGTATGCGGTTTAAGTTTCATCTTTTTTAGCCCTTTGTTGCTTTCTGTATTATTTTGTTTTTTAAATTGATTTGATTCAAATTTATTTAATTTATCCTGAAACATTTGATTATCTGGCAAATCTTCAGATTTGTTAGTGTCCAGAGTATTTGATATAATAAAACCACCAGATATAATTGAAATTGTACTTATTGTATTGGTTGAACCTTTTTCTGCCTGTACAAAGTGAGGTAAAGAACCACAATTTATTAAAAATTTAATCGTATTCACCTCTTTTTTGTTTGTGTGGATCTGCTGCACAGCAATGCAATAGATAAGTTGACTCATCGACTCTACATTGTATTCATTTAGTAATATTTTTGGTGAGTTTTCTGCAATAAGTGCTCCTGTTGCAGGAGACAAAATATTCATAAATTAATTAAAAAAATGGGCTGAAGTGTAGAATTCTCCCCCTCTTGGAACCTTCCCAAACTTTCCGTTCGACAACGTTTGTTCGAAGAGTTTGCGACGCTTGACCCCCTTTCGGAGAACAAGTTGTTCGCAGGAGAGATCCCCTACCCCCTACAAAGTTTGAAGGGATGCAAGAGGAGCAGAGATTCTACATATTTGCCAAAAAATAATATGGAGTTGATATACCATTTCGTAAATAACCAAAAACATCAGCATTCTCACAGTCATCTTTATCGGATGCTGTCACAAACATAGTTATATCCCGATCATTAACCATATCTTTAATTTTGTTCCAAATTTCATATCTGTGTAGATTAACAAATAATAAATGTACAAAGACTAAAAAATTGTCAGTCTTACGAATAAATAGGATCACATCCTGAAGTTGGTTCGTCCAGAATGACCAATTCAGGTGAACACATACAGGCAACACAAAAACTTAAAATACGTTTTTGATGTTCTTGCAGTAAACCAACAGATAAATCTAAATCGAATAACGACATAAAACTTTGAAATTCTGTCTTTTGCTGAAAATATTTCTATCATTTTTTAAATTCTGTAACACAAAAACAAAATACTTCATTCCATTCATTCGGGTCTAATCCTTTAATTTTTAAAAAGTAAATGATTGTTTCATAAACGGTTAGGTCCTCTTCCAGGCCTAAATTTTGAGGCATATAGCCTATTGTACAATCCCTTTGAAAATGAGGTTTTCCAAATATATGTATAGTTCCTTCATGCTTTGAAAAACTATTTAAAATAGACTTGATGATGCTTGTTTTGCCCGATTTTTTTGCCCCATATAAAATATATCTATAAAATTAAACAATTAAATCCAAATAGATCAAAATCATTTGTACTTTAAAAATTATCATTAGTCCTGTACATTTGTCTTGACAAACATTTTAAATTTAATCCATCCAATACATTCATACTTCTACGACCAAATATCTTTTGCTTTTTGTACAAATTATTGATCTCAATAGCTACATCACGAGTCTTATTTGATTTGCCTAAAAAAAGGTTTTTGGGCAATACTCTTTGGTTTACCATAGAACATATTGGAATATTTATTTGTTGCTCCTCCGTACTTAACTCGTGGACAGTAAATTCGGTACTTGATTCTTGTGATTCCAATGAAGGTGGAGGACCACCGTTCAAAAATTCGCTTTTATTTTGCATATTTTCAAATTATTATTTTTATTATTTCTATTTTTATTATTTTATCGCTAGCTTTGCTTTATTGGTATTAGGATTATTACGAAATAATAAAACTATATTTAAAAATTTGAAATTTTGAACCAAAATAAAATAATTCGTTAGGTTAGGTATATATCATTGAATAAAGAATATAAAGGAATCGTAATAGCTTTCAAAAAATAGGGCTACGTACAAACACTATTTCATATTTACACATACATAAATTTTTACCATAGGCGTAGGTTTTTTTAGAGGGAATTTTATTACCTAAAAATAAAAATTAAAACAACGATATTTTGATATTAAACAATTTATTTTTGTGTTACATTCCTTTAAATATTATTAATTTATTGTATAAATTCCTTATTGAATGTTTTTCATTTTGTTGTTTTATTATATAATAAAATCTTACATTAAGGTATTTTTCGATTATGCTCTTAATAAGTAGTGCATAATGATTATCGTGCTCTTTGCACTCTTCAAATAAATTACAATTTATTAGCTGTTTTTGAACTATTATAATTATTTTTTTATGGGTATTTGAGTTCAAAACAGCATTATTGTTATTAATAATTTGTCGTATAACTTTTTCAGTCTTTTGGCAAATTTCAATAACATCCTTAGAAGGGTTTTTTAAAAAACCATATGTTTTATATGACACTAGAGTGTTATTTGTGTATTCAGCCTTTAAATACGACAAACATAATTCACATTTTAATAACTTTTCTAATTTAAAAACTACAAAACCAGCAATATATTCTACTACACATTTAGTGTACTCCGAAAGAATCGGTGGATTAAAAAGGTAGCTATGTTCGTTAAAGATGTTTTCATCAATTATAGTATCGTCTTTATAATTATCATCAAAATCTAATAAAGCAGTTCTTTTTAATGAACAATTAATTTCATTAACTGTGTCAACGGGCTTCATTTTTAAAATTTTGACATTATCTAATGGTATGCAATTTCCAATACCACCCTCTCTTATTTCACAATGCACTACCAGTTGACGGTAGGCAGAAATAAATTGCTTAACTGTTGGGTTGTTATTATACCCTAATCGGGTTCTTATTGAACAAAAAAATAGTTCGATATGATCCTGACTTAATTTATAAGTTGGGATATATTTTAACATATCATTTTCTATAAAATTTTTGTACATAAATGATATATTTTTTAAAGAAACAATTATCCCTACAAAACCAGTTTTTCTGGCATGACATATAAGGTATTGTCCGTTCTTTAAATGAAGATTAGATAAATATTTTACTGCTTCCTTTGAAAATGTTAATAATTCATTATAATTTTGGGTGCAAATGGGTTTTTTAAATCCGAAATCAGACCATTTGCGGCTATTTAATATATCGAATATATTATTTATTAACCTTAAAAATTTTGATGTAGGCCCACTTTTTTCAAATTGAGGCAACTTCAAAACCTTTAAAATAGAAAAAAAAATTACATTATCCATAAACGCATATATCAAAAAAAAAATAAATATTAATACCTCACGGCAAAAATCAATAGCATCAGCAACTGATTTGCTCATAAGTTGAACTGCCAGTTTAACATTCATTTTTTTCTGCCGAAAATAAATGTGGGCTTTTGTTAATTTATTGCCCAATCGTAAACCTTCGCTTTCTTGTAAATTTAATAGTTCTTGCAAATACTTCCAGTCAATCTCCTCATTTTCTTCATTTATCAATGGTGAAAGATCAGCAAAAGCATTTCTTATAAGTTTTACCATATGACAAGCATCTGGAAAAATTCCAATCGCCTTTTCTAAGCCATTGAATTTAAAAGAAAATTCCTCTTTTTCACAGTCCAACTTACAATTTAAAAGTTTACAGACAGTCATGTTCGTCGAAGCGCCATCAAAACCAATGCCAATCAATTCAATGCCACATGCTATTAAATTTTGAATACATATTTGCAACATGTTGGTTTTCTGTTCTGCTGTAAGACCCTTAATTGGAAAAAAAGCAATAGGTATTTTCCAGCCTCTGTTTACACAAACAACCATGAAAACTAAAATTTGTGTTGCTTTAATGTCTGTTTCTTGTTTGTTTCCAATATCCACATAGCCGAAAGTACAATTATTCCTGTGATCCCAATCTATATGTTCGCGTATTGCGATTTCATCAAAAACCAAACTACAAAAAAGCTTTTGGTTGACCTTTTTAGCTTCAGTCGCAGCCATTTTAATTACATCTATTGATTCAGAATTGATACCTGGCAGTAAATTTGTACTTTTATACCAATTGCATATAGTTCTTGGGTGTGGCAAACATGAATTAAATGTATTTCGTACATAAGAATACGCTTTTGGCGAATAAAAATTAAGATTCAAGGCAAATGTTTTTATTTGCGGTGAATATTCATTTTTATGTGGAATTCCTTTCATTTTAAAAAGTTGTTTTTCAAATATTTCCGAATTGGGGCCAGAAACTACTGACAAGATATCTTCTAATTCTCCTGAAATTAAATTCTTTTGTTTTATATCTTCTAAAACATCTTGCAATTTTGCGATTTTTAAAGATTTTCTTCTTAATTTTGAATTTAGATTCTTAATTTTTTTTTTATTTTCATTGTAGTGTTTTTTAATAATTCCAATTTTATTTTTTAATCTTTTTTTACTCGGGCTTAATGATTCATCCTCATCAGTTGTTATTAACGCTCGTTTTAAATTTAATTTAACCTATATATATAAAATAATACATGATTTTGTAATTTTAAATTAGTAACAAAAAATATACATTTCTTCGTTCAAGATGTTGTTCGTTATTAAATTTTAAAATGTTGCTTTCAGAAGTTTTGAACATCTATAAACACAATTTTTTTCATAGAACATTAACGCAGCATAATATAAATTTAAATTTACCGTTTCTGATTCATTTTGAATTAGGAAATAATCTTCTTCTTTTGAAAAATTTGATATTTCAAAATTATTTGTATTTAAATTTAAGTTAGTTTGAACTGAATTCTATATAATGAATAAAAATAAATATTGCATTTAGTTAAGCTGTGTAACATAATAATAGATATCTTACAACGTTGTTTAAATTATTTTCTTGAAAATCTATAAATTCTTCATCGTTAATTTTAAAACACAAAGAATTTTCATCATTTAAAATAATTGTTTCATTAGATTTAATGACAAAGTTTTCAACTGAATTCTATAATAAATAAAATAAATATTGATTTTAGTTAAGCTGTGTCATATATGATCGATATCTTCAGACTTACAACGTTGTTCAAATTATTTTCTTGAAAATCTATTAATTCTTCATCGTTAATTTTAATACACAAAGAATTTTCATCATTTGAAATAATTGTATTCGCCTCTTTAATGGTTTCATTTGATTTAATAATAGAGTTTTCCTTTAATAGAATTACGTGGTATGCAATACATAATTTAATATTTATAATTATATATATACTAACTATTTGGATTTTTTGAAATGGTAAGGCATTGCCAACCAATCTTCTTTTTCCTCTTAATTCAACAAAGTATTTCAAATCAAAATGATTTGAACAAATTACCGGATTTGCTTCAAAATTAATGTTTTCCTGACAAATAGCTTGAACCCAAATATTTCTTAAATTTTCATCTAACGGAAATCTGTAACATTCATTTTAATAAAGCATTATTACATATATATACTTACTTTACCTTAGATCAAATTGAACTATATAAAGTGCTGCCTATTATATTTATATATTAATATTCATATATTCATATATATATATATAATAGTTAATATTAAATATAAAAAATAAATTACTTATTTGATATTAAACTACCGGAAAAATTAATGATACGCCTATGGAAAATTTAACAAACGTTTTCGCTTTGTTTTGACTTTTATAAGCAATTCACTTTCATATTATGCAAAAATCTTTTTAATCTATTTTTTTATTGTTTTCCAAATAAAATACTAATTACAAAGTTCTTTAAATAATTTTTAACCAATTTATAAAATAGTTAAACCAACCTGTGAAAAGAAACTCCACAATCTCTACTCTTTCTCGATCTTGTTTTATTTTTACATCTTACTACACAACACTTCATATTATTCTTTTTTATTTTATCACACAAATTAACAACACTAAAATCACACGCGAATATATAAATAATTATAATAAAATTAGATTAGAAAGTAAAAAATAATAATATTAAAATCTTTTTAAAAATTTTATTGAACAACAACGAAAATCAAAACAACAAATTTGACTTTGATAGTCAATTGTTATTTTATTTGGTTGCCTCGATTTTTTTTGTATACATATACGCTGATTGCTACTCCATACTACTTTATCCTCCTAGATTGTGACGTAATTAGAAAATATAAAAGCACCATATTTGGAGGATGGATAAAGAGGATAAATACGCGTATTTTGATATATCACACGACCCCTTCCTCCCCCTATTATTGTAAAAATTCGTATTTTTGATTTTTTAGGATATGTATGTTAATAGATTAAGGGGGAGGTTTAGGTACAGCTGCTTTTTTTACTATTCTCATAAAATTTTGTTAACCCCTTAATCCCCTTAACCCCTCATTGCAAATAGAAAACGATAAAATATTCTTCTCATATATTTTTAAAAGTATCAATATTAGTAATACCCAGAATAATAGAAAATAATCAAAAAGCCTTCTCATGTATTTTTTAGAAGGATCAATAATAGTAATACCCCCTCCCCTAGCATGCCCAAATTGTATGGCAATACTCAGGATCATCATCGTGTCTTTTACTCCAAAACGAGGGAGCAAAGGGACCATTTTTACCCTTTTTTAATCCTGATACCATGGTTTTCATTGACGACTATCAGCAACTCGCACTAGCCATAATTTTTGGTGATCAGTGGAGCTGGTTTTACACTATATGAGGAACCCTATCAGTTGGCATCATATAGGCGGACAACGGCTTTAAGTAACGGGCCACTGCAATCTCTTTTTAATAAACACCAGCGAAAGAGAATAACCCAGATGTGAAATTTTTTTGGCCCTACCGAGCCTCGAACCCACAACCTCTTGATTACAGAGCCGTGACATTACCCACTGCTCCATACTGGTTAATACTCAGGATATCTTCCATTAACAGATTAATTAAAAAAAAATCAGCTGTAACCCTCTTTAAAAAATAGTGTAACATAAAAAGTAGATAGATAGATTAATGTAACCCTCCTACTTAATCTGTCTATCTACTTTTTATGTTACACTATTTTTTAAATGCACTAAAAAGTAGAAACTAAGTTTAACTGAACAACAAAAAATCTTCCAGATATGTGGGTCGGAACAAAATAGTGGGCTCTCGTTGCCAAATTTTATTATCAGCGGTTGGCGCCCACTATTTTGTTCTGACCCACATATCTGGAAGATTTATTGTTAGTAAGTAAAACTTAATTTCTACTTTTTAGTGCATTTAAAAAATAGTGTAACATAAAAAGTTTTTTGTATTTATTTTATTTGTCTGATACCATGGTTTTCATTTCAAGATAAAAACCGGAATAATAAAATAATAATATTAGTAAATTGAGGCAATTTTTAAATGCTCAGGCGAAAGCTAGAGACAATAATATTACCATAATATTCACTTTTCGTTGACCGATTATTATAGCTTGTTCCTAAATTTTAAATATTGAAAGATATCTATCATTCCATTCAGTCAAAAGATTCGTTCATTTTATGCGAATCGATCATGACCGACACATCTCCAATATATATAGATATAATATTCACTGTCAAACATATCCCACATATATATCCTGTTATATTGTACATGACTTTATCTATAAAATAGCAGAATAGAAAAAAAAGTTCTATAGTTGTGGATATGTTTTAAAACAAAACTCTATCTATAGAGTACGTTCAGATCCACCTGCACTCCACAAATAGCACATACGTTTTATCTGTAGCTATAACATAGATATCATAAAGTTCATATAAAATGAGTTTGTTGTTGTTGTTTTTACCATATATAAAATATAACATCACAGAACAGTACACATAGCTAATCTAAACTATAACAAATATATATCTCCAGTTATATAAAATATAAAGAACTCGGGGATCCATTGCTTTTAGTTGGTAATTGGCTAGCAAACCTTTTAAGTTTGCTTATTTTCTATTTATCTTTATATATCGCATGTATATTTATATATAATTATAATATATATCATTTATGAGCTGCAGGGTTTCCCAAACAATTGTCTGTTATTAAAAAAAAATTGTATGAAACGTTTTATTTAACTGACTGATGTGCCTCACGGAAGCGTATTGGTACAGATCTCTAAATCTGCAGTTTTTACAACCGTACCCGGAGGCGTATTATAGTCTACGGGGATTCTAGGCAAATCCAAAATTGGGGACCGCCTGACCAGGTTTTTGTTTATGTTAAAATAGATAAAACATTTTTTTTAAATAAAAAGCTTTTTTGTCCTTTCAATCTTATAATAAGTAACAGTAAGTACAATATTATAAACGAATTAATCTAAAAGTGCCGCGAAGCGAATTTTTTTGCTAAAAATATCGTAAATCAGAAATTTTATTATACGGAAGCCTTCCTGGCCCTTGAATTTGTATCACTAACATATTTTTTTGACCATTTAATAGAGTGTATTCTCTTTTCATTAGAAAGATCATCTAAATGTAACAATACATGTAACAAATTAAAATCGCCTCGCAGCGAAATTTTTTGACATAAAAAAATCGTAAAACATAAAATTTTAAAAGTTTGGAGCCCCCTTATGCCTTGAATTTGTGTAGATAAATTTCATATAGTTAAAAAATGTATTAACATTAAAAATAATTGCATATAATTTGATAATTTGGGCCCCCTTGAGTGGCCTAAGCATTTGTATAATTGGCCTATAGGAAAATATACGGCACTGACCGTACCCGAATTCTGGACGGCTTTTTATTTAGATTATTTTCTTTCTTTTTTTGAAAATAAACTAAAATATTTTTAATTTTTTTTTGTTCATTAATTTATTGACCCAGACCAGGGGTGTCAATTGATAGGAGCAATGCCCCCTTCCCTCAAGACCCAGCCTTTCTTAATGATACAATAATTCAATCGTCAAAAGAAAAAACATCCCTTTATAATTTTTTATATATTCTAGTCTGTTATTAGCTCTAATCCGCCAACAATAGTCAAATAGTCGATTTTTATAGACTCTTGCAGTAGAATACGAAAAAAATTAACTTAAATTAGTAAAAAATTGTAAAAATATGCCTCAGCAGATTGTTAAACAACAAATTTATGTGAATTTTTATGTTTTATGGCAGAACGTAAAAATTAATTTATTCACCACTAAATTAAGCCACAGCGTATCAGGTTCCAGTAACTTATTTCTCTATAAGTAAGGTATGAAAAGTTAGGCGTTGAATAACGTCACTGCTTTGCGCTAAAGAGGTTTTGAGTTGCACATTCTGTTTAGCCGGAAAATTTTTATACAACCAAGCTATCAC
The DNA here is from genome assembly GCA_027564275.1 of Diadocidia ferruginosa. Lineage (NCBI taxonomy): Eukaryota > Metazoa > Arthropoda > Insecta > Diptera > Diadocidiidae > Diadocidia > Diadocidia ferruginosa. The sequence continues at coordinate 3,629 of JANSTW010086557.1, read as the reverse complement.
TTATAATTCACTGAGGTTTATTAAAAGCGACTGCAGTGGTTCGGAAGTCACTTAAAGCCATTGGTTAAGCTATGGATATAATATGATACCAACAGATAGGGTTCCTCACTTAGTGTAAAACTTGCCCCATTGATTATACCAAAAAAATGACCAGTGCGACCTGCAGCTAACAATATTTAACTTTTGAAGTAAAGGACACGATGAATAAGTTAGGCAAATGGCTAAGGCCCACGACTTAAATGGGCTCCTAAATTATATTAACTTATAATTATTTTTTATGTTTTATTTAAAAATAATATTGCAAGTTGATTTTTAGCATTCAATTATCTGTATTTTTCGATATTTCTTTCTAAAAATTTTCGCTGCGCGGCAATTTTATAATGACGAAAGAAACAATTTACAAAATATTAAATTGTTAAATAAAAGTGCAAAAAGTAACTTTATAAAGCTTTAAATATCCTGTACAATGTACACGATCATAATTAATATCATTTACAGTGTCTATTTAATTTATAGGTATATTCAAAAAATCTTATAAATATTGCCTCCCTTCAAGATTTGGCTGAATTGACGCCACTGACCCAGACTAAAATTTGTCTTAGATGGTAAAACAAAAGTTTAATTACAAAAAAAGGATGAAAAATCTATATAAAAAGTGGAATAAAGACGTGCAGAATTCGGGTACAGGTCTGTCGATAAGAAAATAGACTTGCACTGCTATGCGGATTTATTTATTTAATAATTAAATAATAATAATAATAAATCTAAATCGATAAGGTTAAATAGTAATATCCGAATAATATCTGCAAAAAAGCCTGCTTAAGAATCGCTGACATACGCGAATATAGATATTATAAATTATAGGTATATTGCATATATAGGTATAAAGCTGAACATATATAGATATATAATAGCATATAATGTATATATTTTAGCAAATAACTATACATTATATATACATATATATTATATGACATATATAGACAAAAAGCATTGCAAAAGCTTAAATTATTTATAATAAAAAGTTTTATTTATAGGGAACTTTTGGAATCAAAATAAAAACAAAGTTTTTTTACGAACTCGTAAATTATCCATTTTTTTATATAAAATTGATACCTTTTATATATAACGGCGTCACAACACATAATATATCATGTAAATGGCCGTTTTATGTTTTGTAATTAGTAGAGGAGCTCGGTAAAAATCTAGTTATTAAAAATTACATAGCGGATATTCCATATTCCAAACTCAACCATACTGAACTTTTGTTCGCCTCGAATGAATTTATTGCATCGCAAGCTTTAAAAAAATTTGCAGATGTATAGATTTTAATTTAGTATCTTCAAAATTTTCAAATTTGATCATCTCCAAACTGTGTTTTTTTTCAATAGCCACAATATCGCATTTAATCTATATTTAAACGTCCACATTTTCATCTTACTCTTGTTGTTATTTCTTAATCGTCATTTGAACATTTTTACAATCAGTTACAATTTTAAATGGTTGACCAAGCAAATACGTTCTATATTTTTTCAAGTGCATATAACTTTTTTTTAATAGTTTTTCAGAATTTCTGTTAATTCTCGATGGAAAATAAAACAAAATTTCTAAAAAGATTATCACAGAATTCTTGTAATTTCAAAAGACATTTCAAAATTTTCTACAGGATTTGCAAAATCTGTTTATGATTTAAATGGCTTTTTCATGGCTACATCCTGCATGTAATAGAGTCGAGATTTAAACTGAATTAGTGCCGAGAAAGTTTCTCGGCGTTAATTAATTTTTTGTTGTATATTACCGCAGAAAATTCCAAAATGAAATAGTGCAGAATAAAAAGCGCCGAGTGACCTTATCAATCAACTCGTTCTTTTAATCAAGGATTTGATTTTTATAATATTTGCTTAATCAAGCAAAAATTTGTTTTTGTGAAACAAATATGGAAAAAATATTTTTCTGAATTAGCGACGAGAATTCTCAATTTCAGCACTATATTTCAATTTGAAAGCAATTGAAAATTTTTATTTCGACACTATATCAGTTTGAATTGAATAAGCACCAAGTCCAATATACAAAAATTTTTCGTCACTAATTTAGTTTAAATTTCGGCACTATAAAACTCGGCGCTATTGCCGTACACCTTTGTCATCCCCACCCCCCCCTGATCACCAAAAAATATGGCTAGTGCGAGTTGCTGACAACACTATATACCTTTGATATGTCCGTCAATAAATAATACCATGGTATCAGATAGAAAAAGGGTAAAAAAGTCCTTACGCAGCCTCGCTTTGGAGTAAAAGATACGATGATGATGAATGATGATGTATGATTTTTTCGGGAATGATAATATTTTCAGTTTCTTAATAATTATAAAAATTTATGGGATTTTCACACAACAATCTGGTAATAAAAAAAGCAAATTTAGTACAATAAATGACATGTGCATCAATTTGTACTGTAGTTTCTTGTGGTTTGACGCATTGCCTACCATCAGAGAGGGTTGCGTTCATTATTGAATGATACAATTGGTACATTTTGTATTGAGTATAATTACCTATCTGAGCAAAACCAATTCGCATGCACACGCAGTCAATTCATTTATTTTTTTATTGATTTCACAGAACTAATAAAAAATATGTTGAAGAAAAAACTATATAATTAAATTTATTCTATTTATTAATTCTTTTTTTTTGCTCTACAATCAAACACATCCCCATGTCAATATTTTGACATTTGACTATTTAACGTGGCGCGTTGTCATAATATAATTTATTGTATAAATATACATCCTTTCTGAATTATTATTATTATTGTTGGTGCGAATAAAATATATCGAATAAAATAAATATATTTTTAACACTCTGAAAATAAATAAATAAATAAATAGCAGACACGTGCTTGGGTGAGATGTAAAATATTATATAATGTATAAGAATATATTGAATAAAGGACACAGCAAATTATATGTTTTCTACATATGAATTGTAAAGGCGATAAAGGATGACTTTATGTGTGAGTATATGGCCTATTTACACAGTATGAGAGCAAGCATGCATATAAAGAATCATGTTTTGTTAAATAAATATGTGAAAATTATATGTTTTGGTTTGGATTTATTTTTATTATTAAATCTATTTGAATTTTAAGTTGGGACACGTTTTGCAAATTAGCATGTACTTTTTTTCTACAGTTAGTTAAATAAAATTATGTATCAATTTATAAATTTTAGCTGAACATTGATGGTTAGAAATTTAGAATTAAATACATTTTACGCATATTATTTGATAAAAAATACATGCATACTAATCATGTAATTATCTTAAAATTGCCGAAAAAAGGTGACCTTAGCATCTGTGCGAATTGGCGGTGAATAACCTTACTTAACACGATCAACAAAATAATCTCAATTATTGTTCATGGCAGACTCCCGATCAAACTTGAGCAATGCATGCGACAGGAACAAGCTGGATTCAAACGTGGAAGAACATGTGTAGATCACATCAACACGATACAAATGATCGCGGAGAAATTATTATTATTATTATCCTTATTTTGGCTTTTGAAATTTTTTTTAGATTTAAAAAAAAAATTTATAAAACAATATAAAGCGCAAAATTCTAGGTTCATATTTC
>JANSTW010086446.1:0-19021 GCA_027564275.1 Diadocidia ferruginosa | reverse complement strand
ACGCAGTAGTTTTTCTAAAAAATAAAAAGCGATCGCAGTGGTTCGGAAGTCACTTAAAGCCGCTGGTCCGCCTATGTGATACCAAGTGATAGGGTTCCTCATATAGTAAAACCCTCCCACTGATCACAAAAACATATGGCTAGTGCGAGTTGCTGAAGTAGTCAATGAAAACCATGGTATCAGATAAAAAAGAGTAAAATCCCTATGCTCCCTCGCTTTGGAGTAAAGGACACGATGATGATGAAATTAAGTATTTTTAAAATATGTCGAGTGATCTTCCCTCTAAAATGAGCTTAATCACACGTTGCTATGACAACGCGGGAATATTTTTAAATTACATACAACTATATTTATCATTATCATCATATTATTAAAATGATCTTTTACGGTCACTTGAATCTTGATCATTTCAAAACTATTTTTAAAATATGCACACTGATTGCCTCTTTAAAATAAGCCTAACCACGAATCGTTACGACGACGAAAACATTTTTAAATTCCTCACAACTTTTGTTTTTATTAAAAACTTCTCAAAATAACGTTTCACGATCATTCAAACATTTCGAAAGTATTTTTAAAAGATGCGCACCATTTTTCTGCTTAAAAAATTGCCTACTCATGAGCTGCTACGACAACGCGAACATTTTTAAATTTCAAAAAAACTTGTTTCGATTAGACTTCCTGCTATCTTCTGCTTGCTTGTTACTTTTAGTAAATATTGCTATCACAAAATCTAAAAACATTTGTATTGCTTCTCTAAATAAATAATTTCGAGCTTCGCCGCATCAAACATAACATTAAAGCTAAACAAGCGAGCTTAGGAGGCGAAGCTCCTCGCACATTTTTTTTTGCTTCAAAAACACGAAAAACATTTTTATGTCCTACTGGAACAAAAATTTGCCAGGAGCTTCGCCGCATCAAGCTCTTAAATTTAAAGGCTAATAAGTCATCCTTCATAATGCTGGGGAGGGCAAAGCTCCTCGCAAAAAAAATTCGGGAAGCCATATGAATGTTTTTTTTCGAATTTTTGTTAGCAATTTTTTTTTACAAAAAGTTACAGGCAAGCAGAAGTTAGCAGAAGGTCTAACCGAAATCAGTTTATTGAAATTAAAAAATGTCCCCTTGTTCTTAGCAGCTCCTGTGTAGGCTCATTTTAAGCGGAAAAATATTGCGCATCTTATAAAAATACTTTTGAAATTATCGGGTGCTCGTTAAAGATCTTTTTGAGAAGTTTTCAATGAAAATATTTTTTGGTGATCAGTGGAGTAGTGTTATTAAAAAATAATTTAAATTTTCTAATCGTTATCGTGCATAAATAAAATGTTTGAGACTCAAAGCGGGTCTAAATTGGTTAATGCAAGAAAAAGCAAAGGCTCTGGCAAGAAATCAAGTGTGTTGCAAGCAATTTGTTGATGTCCTATGCTCACATACTATAGAGTAAAGGATTAGATAATGATGATTAAATAAATTTGTTACGTTCCAGTATACAAAATTTCAGTTGTCGTGTATGTAGCATACGTTTTCATTTTGAATTATCTGTATTCTGTGCCAGAATAAGACCAGATGAAGGTAAAAGAAAGTCTAATCGAAATAGCTTTTTTTGTTAAATAATTTCGTAGAAACTTCCGATTGTGCTCATATTAAAGGAGAAAATAGGGCGCATCTTTTCAAAATTCATTTGCAATGATCTACAGATTCTTAAATAGGGAGAGAGAGCTGACAAAAAATAAAACAATACATTTTTGAATATTTTGAAATATTTTTTTTGTTTTTGTTTGCAATTGTTTTTTTTTTATTTTAAATATATTTACAATTTTGATCTTCAAATATTTGGGTTTCTTCTCGTATATTATTATGCTCTGTTGTTTGTTTAATTTTAATATCATTATAACTTAAATATTAGTTATAGGTATATATTATTAATAGTAAGTTGAAATATTATTAAATTTAAATTTTTCAGTAATCATCAATCATATTTATCATCGCATTTATAGAAGCACTTATAAATATTATATTAAACATAAAAAGTATTTTGTGTTTTCAATTGTTTAATAAAATTAAAAATAAAATTTAATTAAGATGCTTTTTTTTATTTAATGAAAATTTTAATGGAAAAAGTATTATTTTGCAATACTGTTTCAACCAGGGCTGTGCTTTCACCTGCAACTACGCGAGCTGCTAACTTTATTTTTATCGACTCCGAATGTCAACTAGACTGACAAAAAAAATACTATTTCTGTCTAATTCATAATCTAAATTTTTAATGTATGATGATCTTATTGTATGATCTTATTGCAGTGAATGTTTTCTGATGAATGCAGATTAACTTCAACTATTCTTCAATTAACTCTAAAAGATTGTGTGATTTAAAGTTTTCTATTTTTCAGAGGAAACCTTTGCTTGATAATTGAGAAAATAATCGTTATAAATAAATACCGACCGGCGACACCTCGACTTTTCGACAACACAGCCCTGGTTTCACATTATAAAATTTTATTTTCGCATGTAATATTTAAACTATCCTAATACAAAATTCCCAAATTTTATTATTATCAGTGGCAGTGGAGAGGAGAATGATTTCCACATCTCCAACAATACGTCTTTTTATTTTAAGCAGTTTAATCGAGTTTAAAAGATTTATATTCCGTCAAACCAAAATGTTGCTGGGCGTTTCTACAGAAACATTACAGATATCTAGGACACAATTCAGATACAAAATCGGCAAATTTGTAGAAAATGTTTTGCAACATTTGTTTACCTATGGCCACAATAACGTCAACATGTGTTCGCAATGTGCCTGCAGGCACATTACAGAGACATTGTGGAGAGATTTACGTATTAAGTACCCTCCTCAATCTACCCAACAGTAAGTCGTGGAAAATATTAGTCTCTTATTTAATCTTTATTATATATGTGAAATGTTGAAAATGTCACTACAGTTATAGTCTATTACCTGTAGTGAAATTTTCAACATTTAACATAGGTATAATAAATATTGTGGAGAGATTTTTTTAAAACTAGTTGGAGATTATGCAAACATTAATTATCGACAACATTTCGAGTACATTTCTCAATAATTTTCTGTAGAAACATTACGAAAAAATGTGGGAAGCATTTTACAGAAACATTGCGAGCACATGTGTCCGTAATTGTGTCTATAGAAACAAATGTTAAAAGGCGTTTTCTACACATTTGCTAACCGCAAAATTTCCAGAAACATTTCAGCCACAAATTTCAAGAAGATTTGACGGGTATTATCTATTATATATATATATAATTAATAGACAATAAAGGCTTTAAGAAAGCTTTCTACAGATTTTAGAGAATTTTTATTAGTTTTAAAAAGATTTGTTCATCATTATCTTCACTTACTTGCTTTTAATATATCATATAAATTAAAATCGGTTTAAATCAATGCTGAGTTTGCTATTCTTTTTTTGAAAAAGACAATCGAAATCTGAACTAACGTAAAAGGAATAGTTAAAGCAGTGTCCAGCTTTGCTGCTGATGGCCATTTTAAATATTTTATTTAGAACTAAGACGCAATTTTTTAGATTTAATATAATTTTTTTAATTCACAATCTTTATTTAAATATTTTTTTTTTTTTTCAAAAATTCTGAATGAATGAATGCGAAGGATATACACGTTCCCACTTTGAGCGTTTATAATAAACACCGAGAGTTTAAAGTTCTTTTAATTTTACAACATTTAAGCTTGTAGCATTTGTTATAAACTTCCCAACACCGAAACGTTCCCTTATAAATAGGTAGCTTTATGAATGTAAAATGTCATGGATTTAATTAAGGTTTTTTGGTTTTTCGGAGAAGGAGTTTTTTTTTATTGTCATAAATTTGTTGTTATATCGAGGAATGGCGCGGGCATACGTAATATTATAAAAAAATTGATTTATATGTGGCTACAATATGTTAATATTTTTTGACATCTCTAGGATTTTAATTTTTTGATTTTATATTTATTTTTGATTTTTTGTTTAATATACTTATGTAATTTTGTAGAAAGACTATATTTTGTTTTTTTTTTAAGTTTTTTGGATAATAAATAATTGGTTCTTTATTAAATTATAGTCTGGTTTTATCATATTCGCAAGACTGTACTATACATAGTTTATTAAATATTTGTAATTAGTCGACTTGACTATAGAAAAGTAAATATTATAAGCTTAAAAAGCTCTTATTATTGATTATGTGGAAAATTGTTTTTTTTATTAATAAATAGAAAGATATTATTAAATAGTAGTGCACGAAAATGGCATCACTTGCTTCAACACAATATTTATAGCCCAATCAAATTAGAAAATCAAATTGCATTTTTCGTCGGACTAAAATTTAATTTGTTATATTTCCATTGAATAATATATGCGGTCGCGTAGAAACAATACTAAAGAAAATCATAAAAAGCTACGGCTTCCATGAAGACGTAAACGTCCAACGTATACGTCTTCATAGAAGCCGTAGCTTAAGATTAACTGAAATTACTGAAACTCAGTAGAAATCAATGAAATTTTATAATTATATTACTGAAGTTTAACTGAAATCATTGAAACTTAGTAGAATTTAATGAAATTACAAAGCAATCGTACGAGATCAACTGAAATCGCTGAAACTCAGTAGATATCACTGATATTCTACAGAAATCATAGGAGATTAACTGAAATTACTGAAACTTAATCAAAGTCACTGAAGTTCAATAGAAAAGATTGAAATTCAGTAGAAAACACTGAAACTTCATAGACAACTTTGAAATAAAAATCGCTGAATATTAATAGAAATCACTGAAGTTCAAATGAAATAACAGAAACTCCGTAGAAATCAGTGATATTCTAAACAAATCTCAGGAGATCAACTGAAATCACTAAAACTCAGTAGAAATCAGCGGAATATGCCCTGACACCGAAATACCCCAGCACCGAAAGTCCTCGCATCGAAAGTCACAGCACCGAAATGCCCTGGCACCGAAAAGCCCTGGCATCGAAAAAGCAACGCTGATTGAATGTGTAGTAAAATTTGTATTGTTTTTTATTTATATTGTCTGGAATAAATATTTTCCTTCTAATAAAAAAAAACAAACATAAAATAACATTTTCGGTGCCAGGGCTTTTCGGTGCCAGAACATGCACCCAAATTCAATAAAGAATCGCTGGTTGGTTAGAGTGGTAAGCCGGGATCAAACCTAGAGCTGGGCTTCAATTAGCATAGACTTCCGTTTTGATACCACAGATTAGAGTATCTTTGTTTATTTGATTGAGCCTCTCAGAGACACTTTGAAGAATTAAGCAACCCCAGTAGCTCATTAATATCTTTATCGGCGAGTTGATCAAGGTCAGTAAATACATACTTCCCAGAATTAAATATCTTGATCTACCCAAAGCTGGGCAATCACAGAGAAAATGTTTGATTGTCTCCGGTTCGTTATCTCCGCAGCAACTGCGACAGATCACATTGTATGGGATGCCCAATCTGCATGCACGAACTCCGATAGCCCAATGGCCGGAAATTATCGCTACCAGTCTGGAGATGTTTATACGAGACAACTCTACAAAGGAATCCGTTCTTTTTTGATGTAAGGAAGACTTGGCCACTTCCTGGAGTCTTTCCATCTCAAGTCAGCTACACGCATGAAGTGCGTTTAAATATTTTTCGTAATAAGATTTAGGAATGGATACAGTTCCCAAGCTTGGTTCGCATCCAGAGTAGAGCCAAGTCTAGCCAGAGCTCGCTCGTTACCAGCAATGTTGCTATGTCCTTCCAAATGAGAGTGATGCCATACTGATTCCCAATGATTGAAAGTTCGTCATAGCATTGCTTAACAAGTTTATAGGAGATAGTAGACGAGTTTCGAGCTAAGATAGCAGCAATCCACAACAATCGCCACACTCTGCCTGGAAGTATTATTAGCTCCCACCCGCCTACAGGCCAACGAAAAAATAAGAAAAGAATCACTGAAATTTAATAGAAATCACTGAAGTTCAATAGAAATTACTGAAACTCTGTAAAAATCAGTCACATTTTATAAAAATCACAGGAGATCAACTGAAATCACTGAAACTCAGTAGATATTCGTGAAATTTCATATGTATCACTGAAGTTCAACTAAAATACCCAAAACTCAGTAAAAATTAGCGAAATTCCATAGAAATCATACTAAATTAAAGGAAATCACTGAAACTCAAAAGAAATCAGCGAAATTCCATAGAAATCATAGGACATCAACCGAAATCACTGAAATTCAATAAAAGTCACTGAAGTTCAATAGAAAACATTAAAATTCAGTAGAATACACTGAAACTTCATAGACAACTTTGAAATTCAATTAAAAAAAAATCGCTGAATATTAATAGAAATCTCGGAAGTTCAAAAGAAATCACTGAATCTTAGTAGAAATTAGTGAAATTGCATATATCACTAAAGTTCAACTGAAATCAATAAAACTCAATAGAAATCAGTAAAATTTCATAGAAATCATAGGAGAACAAATGAAATCACCGACACTCAGTAGAAATCAGTGATATTCTATAAAAATCGCAAGAAATCAACTGAAGTCACTGAAAAGAAATAAGTGAAATTCCATAGATATCGCTTAAGTTTAACTGAAATAACGAAAACTCAATAAAAATCAGATTCTACAGAAATCAAAATCAACTTAAATCACTGAAACTTGATAGACAACTTTGAAATTCACTTTCGGAGGGAAGGGGGTCTAAAGTTTGTATGACAAATATTGAAAATAAAAATGTATAGGGGTTGTGTGGTATCAAATGAAAGGTCTTGACAAGGGCTACAACTTTAGTTCTAGGGGCTTAGAGTTCTATCGTTTTCCCTTCAGCCCCCAGGGTAGATTTAACGATGCCTTACAAGGACCAAAGATTGAAAATAAAATTATAAAATTAGATATGGCCCCCGTTAAGAAAAAGCAGGGGGTTTAAATAAGTCCTTTTTATTGTCTACAATTCTCGCTACAATTACTTTTTGTAATTTAAAAAAAAAGTAATTGATTTATTCCTAATTTCTTATATAAAATATTACATGCTATGTCCGTTAAACCACATGCGTATTTCGTGATAACAAATTGCGAGAACGTCATTCTACGGAAAATCTTGTATTTTATTTTATTTCTGCTTTTCTCTCGTAAACATTTTTAACAATTTGAACATAGATATGCCTGTAGCTAAACGCATTTCATTGGGTTCAATCGCCTCCCACATATGTATTTCTTTTTTACACAGCTCTTCATGCGCTCTGGGGTCCGTTGAACTCCATATAAGCATCTTAGGCTTAAATTAGGATTCCTTCTTTTAATTCTTAGAAAGTATAAAAAATTATCAATAATATCTGTAGTGCCACCATCTTTTAAAATATCTTTTTCTAATTCTATGAACAAACTCAATTTTCTTTTAAATATTTCACATTTATCTTTATAGGAAACATAAGACACACAAGAAGCATATTATTATAATCGACAAAATAAAACTGTTAATAACTTTACCATTTCCAACTTCTATTGCAGTTACAAAAACACAACAATTACTATTAAATTTTCATACGCGTATAAAAATATATACTTAAAAATATTTATTAAAAAAACGTTTTTTTTAATTTAACAGAAAAAATAAAAACCGATTTAAATAATTAATTGCTTTTATTGAATGTAAATTACAAAATATACTTTTGTATTATTTATGAAGATTTTTTTTAAATTATTTATTTAAAGAAATATATTTTTTTATATTTTTTAATTAATTAAAATTAAGATGCTATTTTACAAAACAAAATATTTTTTAATTTAAAAAAATTATTTAACGAAGACTTTCATTTACAAAAGAATATTTGCTTTATTTTCTTCAAATCTTCAAACATTTTTTATTTATTTTTAATAAAAATAATTAATTTAAACCAAAAAAAAAACAATTCGATTTTTTTACATTAAAAAACGAAAAATCGCCTAAAAATATTTTTTAAGACTTACTTAACCGAACTTAACTGTCTGTCGAAAAAAAAATCATAAAACAAAAGTAAAACTATTTACACAAAAGTTTTTAAAAAATTGAAAAAAAAAATCAACAAAAATTTTCGCTAAAACAACAACAACAAAATAATAATAATAAAAACGTAATAAATAAATTAACTACTAAATTATCCCTAAATATAAAAATATTTTGTTTTTAATTTTTAATTTTTTTTAAATATTTTTTTTTGTAAATTAACTTATTGTAGATGTATATTCGTTTGTCTTAACTTTTTTTTAAATATTTAGCTTTTTATTTAATTAAAAAAAATCGTCAAATAATTCTTTTAATTCTTTTTGTTTTTGAATTTTTTTTAACATTCTTTTTTTATAATTTTTATTTTTTCGAAACAATCTTTTATAAAGAACCAACAAAATAAACAAGAAAATTTGAGTATTAAACATAGAAACTTAAAGAAAAGTTTTTTTTAATTAAAAATATTTTTTTTACAATATTCGAGAGTTAAAATAAAACAGAAAAAGAGATAAACAGAAAAATAACATTTTGTTTTGAGTAAAAAGAGAAATAAAAGTAAAACAAATATTTCGTTTATTTTCTTTGTTTGTTCTTAACTTACACTTCTATTACTATTGTTGTGATCTCGACTCAAACATGGCGGCCACATCACGTATGGAAAATTGTGGAGAGATTTTCTCTCGTCTGCAAAAAAAGTGAGAAGAACATTTAAATAATATATTTTTAAAGCAATAAACGCTAAACGCAATCTAAATGAGCCACTTCGGAGTAGACATTGTTTCATAATGACAGATAATTTTTCGGAAAAGTACGTTAACTTAATATTGATAGCAGAATAGAAAAAATGTACAAAAACCGTATGTTTAAATTTTTTTTGTTCTCGGACCCAGGCCTTTGAATTTCTTTTCAAATTATAAAATAAAGAAAGATCAATAAATTGCTTCTTTTTTGAGATAAAATTTGATTGAGATAAATTGTCGTTGAGATAAAATGACGTTGAGATAAAATGCCTTGAGATAAAATGACCGAGATAAAATGTCGGTGAATCGCAAAATCTACTTACTGTGATCCCAAATTATTTTTGTGCAGTTGCTGTTGTTGTAAATTGGCCAACGAGAGACTATCCCGATTCATACCGAATTCAACTTCTTTTTTCACGTCAAATTTCTTCGCTTTCGTTGTAACACTTGACGCACTTGACGTTTCTCTAATTTCAGTCATTTTTGTATCTTCGACCATGTAATCGATGCAATCATTTTGATTTTTTTCATCACTAATGCGTCGAATTCGACCGACTCCACCACTCAACAACGACAGAGTGGACGTCGTGATTATTGGTCCATCACTTTGATTCCGTTCGTTTATTATAGACCGAACGTCACCCCTTGATTTCGACTTGAAACGCAGCGAATCCGATTTTATTGTGTCTGCCTCCTTCAGATCTCGCAGTTCACATTTTGATTTTGATTTTGCCTTAGCTGTTGCATCACCGCGAAATGATTCGGACCGGAACTTTTCGCTCAACTGATGACGACGTTCTTCTTTTATTTTTTCGATTCGATCACGGTCCAGCTTAACGATGCCCAGTACCTTAATGCTGGACAAACTGGATAGGCTTTTTTCGTCGTCAGATGGTGGCGCATTCGGTTGAGTCGTCGTCGCTTCCATGTTCACATTGTGCTGTATAAGAGAAATGGGATTTTCAGTGGTTGGTGTTATTTTAATCGGATAGATCGGTGCGGGGGGCTCTTTAGTTAAATCTAATTTTAACTTGTCCACACGACTTAGCTGCTCAGTTTTACAAATCTCCGTATCGGCGTCAATTAAATTTGGCAAATGCTTTGGGGGATTAAGACTTTTGGGTCGGATAAATTCGAGTGACATTCGTCGACTTGGATTTGTCATTGGAATGACATCCACTTCGGGAATTTGTTGTGTACTTTTGGCCGCAGCAACATTCAGTTTGTGTTCACCGAATTCTCGAACAAATGCATTCTCGTCGAGGCTACGCGTTTTGGCCGACTTATGAAGTTGTTTGCTATTTTTTGCTTTTATAAAGCAAGGCGAATTACGATTATTGTCTAATTTTCGTGGAAATGGTTTGGAAAAATCAAAAGGCGGCTGTACATCCACCGGGCTCGTTTCGAATTTATTGGCCAATTGACGAACAATGAAGTTCGCGGGTTTCGTGTCTTTTTGATGCTGCTCTTCCAACAGTTTTTTCGTAGTCTGTGACTGAACGTCAATGTTTTCATAAACTGTAGCCGGTTTACGGAAGTCGACATTTTCGTACAGCGAAATATTTTGATCAAGTTCCAAACTGTCTTCGATATCTTGCTCCGACATTGGCACATCATCGTTGTCGACGAATTTACGTTTCTCCGAATTGCCGTTTTCATTTAAATCAATTAAATTACTATTGACTTCCGGGTCGTTTGGAGAGACATTGGAATTTGGCACAATTTGCGGTTCAGCCGAACCCATATCATTGACAAGACTGTCGTCTGTGTCGACCATTTCGTCTGCCGAATTTTGTCGATCAGTTGCCATTAGCTGATGCTCATCGATGCACAAATTTTCGTTGCCATTGTCGAGCAAAGAGTTCACTTCAGAAACGGCTCCCTTGAAAAATTTCACCTGCTCATAGACCATGTTCTCGTCGAAACTTGTCTCCAGCAGTGGCTTATGCTTTTCCACCGAGATTGGCGCTCGCTCCACATTTACTATTTCATAGTCAGATTGTAAATTTGTCTGTTTATTATTTTCTAAATTCGATTGAAAGAACACATTTTCGTGGGTTTTTAGTGGAGATTTCAGATTATAAGTTATGTTAATGGTCGACTTAATGGGACTGGAAACTTTCGGCTTGTCCGAACTACCGCCGCCGACTGCCATCAGCACCTTTGGCACAGTAACGATATTCAGGCGGGTCGTTCCATCGTAACTGCTAAACGATTGTTCTAGATTTTCATAAATATTTATAGCACCGCCATTGGTCGACCCCGATTTTGGTGAACTGTCCAACGAGACGGCTGCCGAACTGGGGCGATTCAAATGTTGATAGCCGAATTCACTGGGCGTCATCGATTGACTAGTATTGCCCGATGTATGCGTGAAATTGGGCGTGTTTGGCGTCGAGGGAATATTGATGATTTGCTTATTGTTCAGTGACAACGACAATGATGTGTCGTCAACGGACATCTTGGATCCTTCGAGATCAAGTGAAAGTTCGCGTTTTATAATGGAAATGTCACGACTGTCGGTCGTATTTCCGGCGCCACCGCCGCCCAATGATGAATTTGTGTGTTGCGGTGGACTTTGTGGCATCATCTGAAAGAAAAATTGAAGTTTTTATCTGACTAAATTACTTTAGCTTCCCTCCCGATACTTACATTACTAAAACTATCCTCCGACATAAATGTAGAGTTGTTCGCATATTCTTTGGTATCATAATTGGCCGTCGAACCACCACCACGTTTCGTTGGCGACGACACACTTTTACTCATTAAACTAATCTCATCGTTATGCATCATCTGCAAACCATTACCAGACATTTCCATGTCAAAAATTGGCGTATTCAAAGAGCTGCTATTCTCCGAACTTGTATCGCCGCCCACCAACAACGAATAGCGGGGCGATCGTATCGGACTTGACGGTGTTGCAATGCTTAATTTTGATCGTTGAATGTCGGCATTTTTACCGATTTTTATTTCGGCTGCCGAACTACTTCGTACGATTACATTGACCGCGGACGACTTTTCCATGCTCGTCGAACTCATTTTGTGCGGATCACAGTAGCTGAAGCGTCCGATTTTCTTTTGATTATTTACATTAACAATGTGACGATCGTTTTCATCGTTTACTGGCACTCGACACACGTACTTCTTATCTTCGACAAATTTCTTACCCATTCCCGGGTAACTAAATCGTTCCTCCTTCTGACCATCATTACTTGAACAACGTTCAACCGGGTAGCTATAGCGATTGTTTCCGACATTTTTTGCCGAACCGCCAAAAATCAATTTGTTCTTACAATCAACCAACGTGTCGCCGGTCCCAATGCCATTTAAGTCCGAACTATTACTCGATTGTGGTGGATTATGAATCTGAACACTTGCGTAAATTGTATTCGAATGATTTACAATGTGTTCGGGTGTGCTACAATCGATAAATTGAATGTCGGACAATTGATCTTCCAATTTGTAACGTTTACACGTCATGTTGCTGTCGTCATTGATCAACATTGACGGATTTAAGGTGGCTGACCATCGCATCTCATTGTGGTTGCTGTTGGGACTGTGCATGTTAAGGCGCGGTTGTTTCTTTGGACTAGGATTTATCGAATGGGTTGCACCACTAGACGACGCATAATCGTCGTGACGTGAACGCAGTTGTCGTCGTTGAGACTGAAATGACAGAAAAATGAATTGGAGAATTGTCTAAAATAGGGAAATATTTCTTACCTCTTTGGCTACTTTAGGGCTGCTCACTAAGCTTTCACTTTCCGAAAAAATTCTCATTTCGGGTTCTTCGCGATCGAAATTAATGCCCAACTCAGAGAGTTCACGTGACGGACAGGTGGCTGTGGTGCCAGCTCTCAGCGGTGATTGCAATAAATCAAAATATGAATCGTGTGAAACAGAACGGCTATGACCGGCCGTCCGTAGACTGTCGATCGAGCTGGAACGAACGCAAACATCCATTGGCTTACCGCTACTCTCATAAATGTCAATACTTTTGGTTATTTTGTCGGCTCCGTTGCGCAAAGAAATGTGCTTTACTGTCGCCTCTTCTTCGTGACAAGGGCTCGATATTGTAATGTGCGCTTTTTTCGTTGGATTAAAGTGTTTGATGTCTTGATTGCTATTCGAATTTCGACCGTTTCGTGTGAACAACGATTTCCACGAATGAGTTTTACGTTTTTGCCAACTCCTAGGTACCGGCAGCACAGTGTGATATTTGTCCGGCAGACTCGAAGGACCACCGCCAACCTCAATGTACGAACTACAACCTCCGCCCGGCGTATTTATCGGATTAGATTTATTCACATCGATAAACTCGAGTCGATTATGACGAGTCTGAGCCTCTTCTAAACTTATAAGCCGCGGACCACCGACACTGAGACTTTTCGGTCGTTCGATATACAGCGAATGATCGTGATGATCTCGCTGCTCGATTTGAAGACTTTCGGTGTCTGTCAATGAATCACATTGCAGTGATTCGTATCGATCAAAGTCATCGTTGGCATCAAATATTAGACCGCAATTGGTAATCAGGTACTCGGTTACGACCGCTTGAACACCAACGCCACGCAAAGCGGCAACACCGCCCGACTCTAACGCTGGGCTTCGTAGTAGATTCGGTGCCCAAACAATGGCTAAATTTCGATCTGTCATACCGGTGTTGGCCGAATGATGAGAGATTTTATTCAAATGAGTTGCCAAATATTTTAACGTTCGATAATGTGGCGGTGGCAATTTTTGCACCGTTTCTTTCATCAATCGCAATCGTTCGCTAGCA
This sequence comes from Diadocidia ferruginosa, assembly GCA_027564275.1. NCBI lineage: Eukaryota > Metazoa > Arthropoda > Insecta > Diptera > Diadocidiidae > Diadocidia > Diadocidia ferruginosa. Next base: position 5,501 of record JANSTW010086446.1, on the reverse strand, counting down.
TCGCCACGTGTTTGAATGGCATCCACAAAATGATCGTACAGTTGATAGGTGCACAGCGGATTGGGCAATTCACGAAAATACATTTTCAGCAAAGAGCTTAGCGCATGAATGTCTTGACGAATTTCAGGATGTGTCAAGTCTGGCACTCGCTCTTCGTCAAAGCCACGACGCAATTTCTGTATATTCGATGTAATGCCCGACAACCGATAGATGCCATCTACAATTCCATATTCTTCGATAAATTCAGCACAACATTTCAATACCATCGGAATGTCTTGACCACTGTTCAACAGATGCTCGCTAAGATCACAAGAGAAAACGCGTTCCTTGTAGATGCCACTTTGTTTTAGGCGCCGTCGAGACGGTCGTGACAATATGAAGCTTCGAAAGAACGCTATGAGTTTGCCGTGTTTACGCAACACCGGCTTGGTCGGCGACACCTCCAACGAACCGACTAATGGTGCTGGAAGTACAAGGTGACGTGGAACCTTATCGCCTATTGTTGCGACACACGTTTGCGGGAAAAAGCCCACTTCATAGTGACTTTTTTGCATGTGACTTTTTTTGCCACGCCACCACGTCGATTCGGCCGGACTTGGCATATCGATCACAGATATCATGTCGCCCACATCAATCGATATTTCATCAACTGCTTGTGCCGTATATTTCCGTATGCCATAAGCTGCCCCAACGGCCGGCGTATTAATGCTCTTCATTGTATTTATGTCGGCCAACGGCAGGCGTCGTCCCTTATTGTCTAATTGTAGCCATGTCAAGATGGGACCACAGGTCAGTGAGTCGGAAGCAATGTTTGAAAATCTTGTTAAATAGGCCGATACAATATTTTCAATTTGAAGGTCTGCAGTTATCTGCAAAAAAATAGAATTAAGAATGACATCCTTGTAGATGAGAACGGACAAGCCAAACTTACCACTAATTCGCTCAAATTTCGAAGTCCACTGATTTTTCGATCGTACACACATCGATGCAACATTTCGTCCAACATTTGTACATTTTCAAAGGACCGTCGTATCAGAAACGGATCCGATTTGTCACCCGACACCTTCATTATGAACCAACTGGTTTGTAGGATTTGTGATGCATTGTCATGTTGTGAGGCATTGCTGCTCTGCAGATCGGACTTGTCCTCGACAAGTCGAATGGATATTTGGCCCAGCTGAACGCGTTCGTAGTGAAAGTGGGCACATTCCTCGAGTTTTGGAAAGCGGCAGTAACCCTGAAAATGAACGAGAGAGGTTTTGTAAGTTATGTTTTAAATTTTGGTTGGGATTGTCAAAAGGGAGATTAAATTTAATCGAGAAACGAGAAGGTAACAACATGACAATATTTTCTCCCATAGACTTCCTAAAAATTACAAGTCTTCAAAATAATGCGATCAATTTTACATAACTACAGAAACATATCAGACACATTGTGGAAACATGTTCCAACTTAATAGTTCTCGACACAAAAATTTGTCGATTTATAACAAACTTGTCAGAAACATTTAAGCCACAAATCTGGTTAAAAGAACTTATGGAAGAAAATTATGAATTTAAATTAGATTTTAATTCATTAACGCGTGCTTCTACATCTGCATCTTAAAAATGCCTAAGTGTAATTTTCCAAATAAAAAATATAAAAATTGCAAACAACAATTCCTCGCATATGATTGGAATTTGGCACGCGATTTCAACGAGAGAAAAATCTATATAACATTCACTGTACATATTGTTTACATAATTTAATGTAAACAACGCGTTTTTTTTTCAATTCTGTATTTATTTTATGTGTAAATAATTATAAACAAGAGACTTGCGCGTTTATTGTGTATTATTGTTATTATAGCACAAGTGCTTCACCTACATAAGTTTTAAGCTTCTATAAATTTAAATGTAAAAATTAACGTTTTAAAATATTTAATTACTCGTTTTTTTTGCAATAAAATTTATGCGAAAACAAGATTATAATAAAATATTTATTCTGTTATGTTATGTTGGGAAAATAAAATACGAATTTTATCTGATTATATTTAAAATGAAAAAAAAAAATTCTATACAATGAGAATATTTATAGATCATTATCGATATTTAATTTGTGTCGTAACAAAGGGGTAATCAGTTTTAAAAGACTTGGACACCTTTGGAAGTCAAGCTTAGAAAGTCCTTTGGAAATCATTTGGAAGTGTTGAAAGTATAATAGAAGTGAATTAAGCCTTTGGAAAATTGTGTGAGGAACAACCTATATAAAAAAAAATACTTCCAAGATTTCCATAGACTTAAAAGGATTCCAATAGACTTCCATAAGACTTCTAAAAGAACTTTAAGACTTTCAAACGAGTTCGAAAATTTCCGTAAAACTTTCAAAAAACTTCTCCTATTTTCAAAAGCACTTCAAGACTTTCAAAGAGTTCGAAAATTTCCGTAAAACTTTCAAAAGACTTCCAAATGTCTTCTATAAGACTTGCAAAAAACTTCTATTTTCAAAAGCACTTCAAGACTTTCAAAAAGTTCGAAAATTTCCGTAAAACTTTCAAAAGACTTCCAAGTGTCTTCTATAAGACTTGCAAAAAACTTCTCCGATTTTCAAAAGCACTTCAAGACTTTCAAAAGCCTTTTGGAAATTTTTACAGTTTTTTTGAGGTCTTAGGAAATTAGAAATCATGAGACAACCTTTTTGCTAGTGGTGTCCCTCGATTATATACTATATAGCCATCTATTAAATTTAATCAATCCTTGAATAAGAATAAAAATCGGTAAAACACCAACTTTTATTCTGACTATAAGTAATACACATAAGCCATTTTGCAAGATTATCAAAAAAAAAGTCCTTCCATATACCACTTACCCCTCCAATGTTATGTGTTATATTTAAATTAGTTTTGGTCTGTGATGTGGTCGACTCAGCCGTTGAGGTGGCACCAACAGACGATGCCGATATTTGCGATGTATTCATAATTGAATTAATGTCGGACAGGAAATTCATGGTGATGCTAAGATTGTCATGATGATGTTGATGATGACCTGCAGCAGCTATTACAGTTGTATCACACGATTCATCGCCACCACTAATTGAACGTGCTTTTTCAGTCATTTTCCCGCAGGTTTTTTTCAATACTACTTCAATAGTTAATATGAGTGTGTGTGTGTGTGTGCAGCACAGCAACTTTATCCTTTATAAAAGTTGATCTGAAAGAAAATGAAAAGATAATATTTTAGGAAAAAACATTTTAAGTATTGAATATAGATGCAATATGAGGGTTAAAAACCATCAAGTCTTTTTCTTTGTGGCGGGTAAATATTTATAATTTATCTATAAAATCTTATTAAAGGGGTTGAAACATGAAACAATATCGCTATACATAATACACAAGGTGTAGCCAACTTTCCTAACGATTTGTTTTAATATTTTGGATCAAATTTGCCAAAATATTAAGTTGTGATAAACATTAAACGAATAAATTGTATGCGCAATATGGACAAGATTTGAGTAAGTCTTGATAAAATGTTCAAGAAATTAAATATATTTAACAAAATTTAAGCAGATTTGGTAAAATGTTGATAAACTTTTATGAAATTCGACAAGATTTGGAAAAAAAATTGATTGAAATATTTAATAAAATTTGACAAGACTTGATTAAATATTGATCAAATTTACTTTACATACATTTTTTTTAAAATTGAGCCATATTTCACAAGACTTGAACAAATTACTATCAAATTTAAATATATATTTGGTAAAATTTTAGAAGATTTGACCAATATTTGTTAACATTTCAATCAAATTTAAATATATTTAATTATTTAATACAATTTGACAGGAGTTGATAAAATATTAATATATATTTGACCATATATACCTTATCTAATTTCGACAAAATTTTAATACATTAAACCAGATTTGATCAGATTTTAATCAAATTTAAATAGATTTGATAAAATTTGACAAGAACTGATTGATAAAATTGTATAAGAGTTCACAAAATGTCGATAACATTTGAATACATTCTATGAATTTGAAACACATTTGACTCAAATTATATTAAAATTTGATAAAATTCTACGACACGTTCATTAAATTTGGATCAAATTTATATCTAGACTTGATCAAAATGAAATTTTACTTGATCAAGATTTTGAGATATTTATTAAAATTTGATAAAACTTTTGACAAGACTTGATAAAATATAAATGTGGAAATTTTACAAATTGGATTTTAATGCGTTTTATAAAATTTAAACTTTTTGAATAATTTAAAAAAAAAAAAAAATTGATCGACAAGACAAAATTTGAAATAAAAATATTTATAAAATTTATGAAATTTGTTAAAATGTTGATCAAATTTATCATTTTAAATACACTTTTAGAAACTTTACATGATTTTAACAAATTATTTTCAAATTTAAATTTTTTAAATAGCACATAATATCAGATATTTAAATTTTTGTGAAATTCAGCAAATTATTTGAACGAATCGCTCATTCTATATACCTGGGTCAAGTATTCTACTGTGCACATGCACAGGCATTTGATCTACAGTATATAGAATATTATAGAGATAATTTATTATTTATTTATTTATAATATAAAATATAAATACTCTACTTTTACATTAAATCAAATATTAAATTTCATAACAAGTAACAACATATACACATGACGTAACGAAAAATAATATTTATTTTATATAATAATTTAGAAAAGTGATGCGAATCCATTAACAGTTTTAAATTATAATTTATTTTTCTGCGTGTCTAAATATAAATGTGTGGAATAATAATTAATTAATAGCCTATACATTTTATTGGAATTTAACCTAATTTTTTTAAGTTTTTAAATTAATTGAATTGTTTGCTTGCGTACATATGTGAATATTAAACAATTTTACTAGATGAAATAAATTTGAGAACGATACTTCTAGTTTGTATGCCATTACAAGTACCAAAATGCCAAGTTTAACTAAGGTAACGGTACCAGTCCCAGTCACTTTAAGCATAGTTTAAAGTTCAGACGACCATAAAGTTTTAGTTTTAAAGTAAAATTTCCAAATATTTTTTTCAAGTGATAACATATTCTCTAATCTAACAAAATATCATCACTTAAAAGACTTCACTGCAGTCTAAATAAAAAAAATATATATTTATAAAAAAAAGAGAAAAAGACCCAGTCCCAGTCACCAAAAAATTTGCATGTTGGTAAGTCAGTCAGTCAACGTCCCAGTCTCAGTCAGGGAAAATATGCGGTGTTTAAAAAGGCATTTTGCTAATAAAATTTAAATAAAAAAACGATTTTAGTCTTAAAATTAATATTTTTTTTGGTAATAAAAAACTGTAAATCAGTAATTGAACGCTGTCAAGAAGCTGTACTCTTGTTGCGGGAAACCGCCTGTATCAGCAAAATGTAATAATGAATTCGTCAAGTGGGTTTACTTGTTCGTCTGAATAACTCATTTTGGTAACTAAAAATAAATTTAATATATCTAAGAAATGGTGTACTGACAAT
>JANSTW010086335.1:0-19030 GCA_027564275.1 Diadocidia ferruginosa | reverse complement strand
TTTTGTTGATTGTTTTGATTATTTCATTAAAAATGCAATTGTGAAGTTTATCTAATAATAGATCTTTTAAACGAAATTATTAATGAATTGATTTATGAAGAAAAAAATTTAACATTTGATCCGTACAATAAAAATAGACTGATATATCAATTATTTGTTTAAATTATTACTGAACGCGATTCTACGCCAGAAATCTGAACCATTTTTAAACTTTTTTAGAACCCCCACAATGTTAAACAATTTCATTCCTGAGCGTAGCAACGCACGCCGGGTACCAGCTAGTTTTCTATAAATAGAAATTGTCTCTTTCTCTCTTTTAATGTTTTTGGTGTCGTATTTTTATTGTAAAACATTTATTTGGACACGTAGAAAAATGTTTATAAATAATGTTTTGATTTCTCTCTTTTCTTTTTCCATTGTAGCTCCCTCTGATGCTGCTGCGCGCATCTAATTAAAGAGCGTTGATGATGATTTATTTTTATAATTATTTGAATGAGATTTCATTTACATATTTAAATTAAATCGATTTATTTGATTTAATTCGTTTTCTTTAAATTAATTCGAATTTTTAAATTTATTTAAATTTATTTAAAATTAATTAATTTATTTAAATTAATTCGATTAAATTACATTGATTAGTTTAAATTAATTCGACTTATTTAATTATTAAGATTAATTCGATTTAATTTTTTGTTTGTTTTTGAAATTCATTCGATTTATTTTAAATTTATTGATTTATTTAATTAATTCGACTTTTAAACTAATTCCATTGCTTTAATTTATTTAAATTAATTAGATTTATTTAAATAATTTGATTTATTTAAATTAATTCGATTTAATTTATTTAAATTAGTTCGGTTTATTTAAATTAATTCGATTTATTTAAATTATTTTGATTAATTTGATATATTTGTTTAAATTTATTTCTAATTTGTATGTAGGTATTTCTAATAATTTCGATTTTATCTAAAAATTTAAAAACATATTAAGACCAAACCCTTTTTCTTTCATTAATTCTATTATCTTAAATCATGTTTCTTAATGTGTTCTATATTATCGTTTTTATAGAGACATAAGCCATATAAAAAACAATAACATTTTCATTCGCATTTCTCATGCAAATTAAATTCCTTATAAATCTCTTATAGTAAAACGATTTCCCATTTGAATAAATTGTAATAATAAAAGTCCGCTTCGAAACAATGCCTTATCCTTTATATACATTTGATTCTTATATATTAATCCTTTATTTACGCTTATATTTGGCAAAATATTTTCTCAAATCATTTTCTTTCTGTTATGCTTTGTTATACAGGGTAATAATAATTGAACTTTGAATATTATCTGTAAATGTGAAAACTCGCACCCCTTTTGATTTCAATAAATAAGTTCTTTTTGCATTCTTCCATCTATCTATATACTTAAAATGTAAGTTTATAACCCTTTTTATATTGAGTTTTTCATATATTTTATATAGAATCGAATAGAACATCATCGTTTAAAATCCATTAGATGGATTTGTTTTGATAATTTTGTATTTTAATGTTTTAAATTATTTAATGCACATTTAAATGAATTAAAATTGAGAAGAGAAGAGGCGATTTTTAATATTTATTATTTGAAATTATAAAAAATTTCTTCTTCATATTTATATAATTTCATTTGACTAAATCTATTATAGGGCCCAGCACATATATATTTTTAATTCAATACACAAAGTGGACCCATGACAACTATTAAAAAAGCTTTCGTGAGCGAGCTTTTTATCTTGTACAACAATAAAGTTCTTATAAAGCGTGAGAAGGGAATCTATTTTTTTTAAATCATCAATCAAGCCAAAAACTTTTATTTTCATTTGTATATTTATAAATTCAAACAAATTTCTTATGACTTAACTAACAAACTAGTTATTCGTATAATTTGTCGCATTTCTTCTATCCACTATTCTTTTTCATTGAACTTTATGAAGGCAAATTAATTCTCATTTTATTAAAAAAATCTTTTTTTATGTATATTAACTGTTAATATTATATTTAAAATGTTAATAAACTCCAAAATAAACCTTTCGAAGAGAAAGAATTTATAGACCTTTTATTTTACCTTCTGGCTTTACCAAAAATTTCGATTTCATTAGATTTCATAATAAACCGTGCAATGTGCATAATAATAAGATGACGATCTTTGAAAACAAAAATCGGGTTTTATATTTTTTTATTATTTATAAAAAAAGGTCAATAACATTTCACTTATACATATACATGAAAAGCCAAAGTCCACGCAATCTCTTGTAGAAATGTGTGACAGAATCACCGAAAAAATTCTTGTACTCTTATGTTATATTGAAGAAAATAAAAAATCGAAACAGAAAATCAACCCAATTATTATTAAAAAAAAAATGTTGTTAATTTTATAGGCCTAATTGAAAATCAATGTTTTTTTCTAGCTTCTTTGTTTAAGAAAAAAAAATTGCGATTTAAGATCTATGAGCTGGACCGGAATACCGGTGGGTTTTTCCAGGTAAAGTTGCGCATTCGCACAAAAAAAAAAACTGGGTTTTTGCAATTGAATTTTAAGTAGATTTATGTTGACCTCGTAAAAATACAATTTTAATCATTTTTTGTGCTTATTTTAGTTTTTTTTTCTACATAATTTTTTAATGCTTACTTAAAATTAAAAAAATGTAGATAGACTATAATGCTTTGGAGCCGGCGAATTGTCAATTACTTAATTTATTTAAATTAATTCGATTAAATTAACTCAATTTATTTAAATTTATTATTTTTATTTAAATTAATTTGAATTATTTAAATTAATTCAATTTATTAAGATTAATTTGATTTGTTGAAATTGATTCTATTTAATTTATTTAAATTAATTTTATTTGTTTAAATTAATTCTATTTAATTTATTTAAATTAATTTGATTTGTTTGAATTAATTCTATTTAATTTATTTAAATTAATTCAATTTATTTAATTTAATAAGATGAATTTGATTTGTTAAATTTATTCTTTTTAATTTATTAAGATTATTGGATTTGTTTAAATTATTTCTATTTAATTTATTTAAATTAATTTGACTTATTTAATTTATTTAAATTAATTTGATTTGTTTAAATTAATTCTATTTAATTTTTTTTTAATTAATTTGATTTATTTCAATTAATTCAATTTATTTAATTTATTAAGATTAATTTGATTTGTTTAAATTAATTCTATTAAATTTATTTGATTTATTTGAATTAATAATAGGATTTCTCGAAAATTGTCCAGCTTTTCCAGAAGAAAATTATTTAATTTATTTATAACCAAGAATGCGGTTGGTGGTGTCAATGTGTATTTGCAAGTGTATGATTTCAGCGAGGATTTCAGATTTGTGTGTGTGGTCTTTGTGTCTTTTTATATTTAAGTTTTTATTGTAATTTTTAGATGATTTCAGTCAAACTAAAAAAATTGTTCGTGAACATTTTATATTCGATTAAACTTTATAAATTAAATCAAGTTAATATGCTTCGTATTGTCTGTGAGTCTGATTGATTTGAATTTTTCTGTCTAATTTAATATTTGAAGTGAGAAAAAATGTCAGCTTATAAAAAGCACAATCATTTTTAAATTGCTCCATTAGTCTTAACAAAGTTAAATTTATTTGTATGCGACTAGTCTGAATTTAAAACATTTGCATAACAAATTTTATCTAAAATATCGCATAATATTTTGTCTCGTCAAAAATAATCATAAATTTGAACTTGAAATCTCTGTATCAGCAGAATATAATATTAGAAACATAATATATACCTATTTATGTATAAATTAAACAAAAAACTGTGACCGCATTCAAGGCCAACCATATATTATACTATATACAATATTTTTCGGGTTCAAATAAATAAAAGAACGAAAAATATTGCCAAAAATCTTAAATATTCTGCCTTTTTGTGGTCTGTTTCCTGTGCCCTTAATATATATGTACGTATCTTTACATATACGCGCCAAACAAAATAATTCCTTAATTTTATCTCGCGTTTAAACGCGCAGCAAAGTCACAGTCAAGTGCATAAATGTTTGCTTTGCATTTTTGCAAGTTACGTTCGTTGCGTACATTGACCTACCTCAATTTGGGCTAAGTTATCCGAATGCATCGAGATATTTTAACAAACAAAAATTGTTTGTTTCATTATATATTGAAATACGAGATAATCGGGTCAAAAATATTTATTTCTGTGTTTATAGTTTTGTTTAAAAATAATTTAAATCTTCTTAATTTCAACAAAAAAATTATGCTAAAAAATATAATCGCCTGCAAGCTGCTTTAAGGAACGTACAAATTAAGTCGAAAGCGCAAGGCACAAATCTGTAATAAAACATGCCAACGACAACCTAATATAAAATGAAGAAAGTTGTTTATAAATATAAAATTAAATACCTTACAAAAATACCTCAATTGCATAATAAATTATAGCTAATTTGTTAATTAGTAATTATATTACAAATTCGCATGCACGCTAATTTACACACACACACACACCCACCTATATCTATATTTCTAATAATAAGCAGAAATACACACGAGAAAACCTGTTTTGTTTATTTTTAAAATTCATACGCTGTGACCTTGGAACGTGCGCACACATACACACATGCATTAGCTTATTTCTATATATAGAAATATTTTCATCCTAAAATACCACTACACTAGTGCAATATTAAAATTGGTATATAAATTATAAATACAATTCTCTCGCTCTTAATGTTTAAATATTTTTTTTTACTTTTTCAAACATTTGCGCATGTAGAAAAATGTTTTTAATTAAGTTAATGTTTTGCTTTCTCTCTTTTCTTTTCCAGCGCAAAGCTGCGTAGTGGATCTAATTAAAGAGCGTTAATGTTATTTATAATAACTACTATACGCGTCTATTTATAGAATGACTGGTAGCACAATTTATGGCGACTGTGGTGAGTTTTTTAACCCTTTAATAGGCAAGATTTAGAAAATTATGATTTTTATTGCGTTTGTTTTATTTTTTAGTATGAAAATTATTTATTATCTTATCTCGTTCTATAGTATTTATCTAGTTTACATTAAATTAACTATATAATTTTTATTAGGATGAAGTATGATTAAGCTAGTAAAAAGCAATGAAGTTAACTGCCCTGGTATAGAGAGCCTGGATTACTTTAAATAAAATAATCCAGACTTCTACACCCGTCCATACTGGCAAGTCATCAAAATGACAAATATACAATATTTATATGAAATAATCAATCAAGTCAGCATCTCCTATACTTTATAAGAAATAAAAAACCAAAATATTTTTAATTTAATGGACCTCTCTTAACAATTTTGGCATTTTCCCACTGTGTTTTATATAGTTAATAAAACTTTATATGCTTTGATGTTATTAATGCGAAATGGAAGTACCTATATATATGTAATTATGTTTGGGATTTTTAGACTTCTGTCTGTCAAACCAAATTTGCTTAAATTTGTAGGATCTAATTTTTTAGTTCTGAAGAATAATGCTGGTGAAGTTTTGTTTTGATGGGATTACGAAATCGGGTACTTCCAGTACAAAAGATAGAAATTTGAAAAAAATTTCTTATATTGATAAAATTTGTGTATATAGAATTTTTATTGTCTTCTATTTTGAATAATTCATAAAAAAATCAATTTTAGACATTAATCTTATATAAAGATAGTTTTATTCAATGAAATTTATTAAAAAATTGATTTATAAAAAAAAATTGAACATTGGGTCCGTTCAGAGGGGTTACCGGGCCTGCTTTCGAAAAGGTGTCCAAAATCTTCTATTCTTGAAAATGACAACTTTCCAATGAATGAAAAATATTTTGTTTTCTTTTAAAAAATAAAGCCAATGAATATTGATAAAATAAAAAAGAAATAAGATTGATATCTTAATTAATGACGTCATGGCAATTAATAAAGTGAATGAAATAACAAAATCCTAGGGGTATATAGGGTTCATCAAATTTTAATTTTTAAATTTTTTTGATGCAACATTATAGAGTATAAAAAACTATGTTTTACGTGTAACAATCATACTTCCCCATCATGCATATGCATTGGGCTTTATAGGGTAAACAATATTGTTATAGTTATATGAACATTTATTTTTTACATTACAATTTCATTTGAATTTTGGTTTGTTTTGAAGGGGTTATTGCTTAGTCTAATTTTATTTTATTTTTTTGATGCTCCCTGAGAAGATCATCCGAACACCTCAAACCAATATTTGGTAAAAATTGGGATTCGAAAAATTTTGTATTTAATTTAATTATATTAATGTGTAGCTTGAATGAAGTTGCTTTTACAATAAATTGTTAAATTGCAGCATGTGAAAATGTGATTTGCTGCTCGTCTGATGTAATTAAAAAAATAATTAATATTTATTTGTTTTAATTATATAACTTTTTTTTATAATTATTTATTTATTTTATTATTCGAAACAATCCAATAGGCTACATAGCCTAGCATATAAATAGGATATAAAGCTTAAAAAATATTATTATAATGAAATAAATTAAAATATTATACGAAAATGTAATATGCGGTAAAACAACCAAAGCTGAAAATATATTCGAATAGTTGGTACACTATACGTAGTACCGATACATGAGGAACCCCTATATACTGTTAGTGGTGGTCGCGCATATAAATCTCCATATAAAAATACAATTAATTTTAAATATTTTTTTTTATTGATAAACAATCGCATGGATCGTTGATCTTTATTCAAGTTAACGAAATTAAAAATGTGTATACAATTACGATTTACGCATAAATTTATTTATAATTTCGTTTTTAATGAAATGAACAGCAACAATCATTAATTGTCACCGCAGATCAAAGAAATTCGAATTTTATTGGAATATAAAATTTATATGCAATTGTCGTGAGTCTTTTGGTAAAAATTATAAGAAATTGTATAAAATTTATAATTTGGTCGATTCTTTTAAATTAATAAATTAATAATTGAAATTTAAACAATTTTTAATTCTTTTTATATTTGCTGTATACGGTAGAGTACAGTAAACTTTTTTTCTAATTAAAAAATTTCAAAAGATTGTTAATTTTATTTGTTTTTTGTTTTAAGATTATTAGCATCTGGACTGATTTGGTGAGAGTAAGTTCAATCCCCCCACGATTTTTTTTTTGTTCTGGTGGTAAAGGTCTAACATTTCTGTTGGTCTTTAAGATGATTCTGATGTTGAGGGTCTAAGTGACTGAAAGGTGTAAGTAAGTTCAATCCGTAACAAACAGTTTTTTTGGAGTCAAGGGTCGACTCACATTCCCCTTGGTCTTTAAGATGATTCTGGAGTTAAGAGTTTAAATGCATGAATTTGTGGGAGTAAGTTCAATGCCCCACAAACAATTTTTTGGTCTGGAGTTAAGGGTCTAAAATTCTCCTTGGTCTTTAAAATAATTCAATGGTGAAAGTAAGTTTGAGCACCACGATTTTTTTTGTTCTGGAGTTTATAGGGTGTAAAATTCTCTTTATACTTTAGGGGATTCTATGAACCTCTACAATTTTTCTGTTGTAAATAAAAAAAATAAAAAAATGTTTTAATTTTCTCCTAAAACTATATAGAAACTTTAATTTTAAATAAATATTTTATTCATAAATAATAATTAATCTTTAAAATGCCCTGCGATCATAAGACCTGATTTTCATTTTTTAGCATAAATAACGATCAATTTGTAGGGTGTTACAAACTTGTAGTCATCAATTCTGTCAATATGTTGTTCTCGCATTTTCATTTTCGTTACAATGGCCACATAGTCGTTAAGGAAATTGTCGTGTTCATCGGCTGGTATTCGTTCCAGAAACGGGTTAACCGCTTTTACCGATTCTAAATGGAGATGAAAATTTTGTTAATTTTAAAATTAATAAAATTGTAGTATTGAAATATAATGAGAGGAAATTTCAGTAGCGTCTTCTTAAGGATCCCAGTTCAAGCATTTTTCTATACAAAATTCAATGTTTAGACTATAGGATTGATTTAACATCCCAAAGATGTCGCTAATGAAATATTCTGTTATTGTATCACTTTATAACACAAAAGGTAATTAAAAAAAAAATCGAAATTCTTACTTTTCAATATGTCTAGTCCATCGTAAATGTACAGTTCATCTCTTATCGTAACACTGTAGTCAGAGAAACCACATGAAAAAAGGATTTTCTCCAATTCAACGGTTGGATTTTTCGAATATTGATAGGGTGAAATGTACTTGTTGACGTCCGTCATGTAAGCAGCCCATTTGTTGTTCTGTGACATTTGTTTGTATATTTCAAATATTGGATTTCTGGCCAGAAAGGTCAGCAAACAGTCCCCATCATCCCGCAGCAGATTGTAAATATTTTTCATAGTTTTCTGTTGATTTTGTATCCAATGTAGGCAATAGAATGATGTTATATGATCAAACGGTTCGTTGGCCTGCCTAAACGCTTCAATGTCGTTACCAATGTCCAGTTTTTCAAATGTTATATTTGGATGTGAATAGCATTCCCTAGCATACCGTAGCATTTGTTCGGATAGATCAACGCCAACCAACCTTGCAAATTTTCTCGGCAGTAACGGTGCAATAAAGTCAATTGTAACATCACCGCTGCCACATCCAATGTCCAGCAATGAATCCATGCCATCGTTTCGCCATTGAAATAGATGTGAATGTTCGTCCAAAATTTGTTTGGCGTCCCTGCGTTGTACTCCATTTGATCGTTGATATAGGGCGGCTTTATGCATTTTTACACCGTTCACTTAACACTCAACCACAATTCGATGATCAATGATCATACAAAATGTTCTAAACTTTAATTTATAGTCATAACTTTGAAGGTCGCACTAGTTTATTACACATAAATTTGCATAACTGTTAAGATCTTATCTAACCTCATATGTATAAATTGCTAACCTATATTGTCCAAAAATAGCAAACTTAAATTTCCACATTCATGATAATAGAGTCAAATAAACGATATACTATAAGTTATTCTTTAGAATCATAAAAATAAAATGCGTATTCTAATTTTTGTTAAATATTTTAAAAGCATTCGTTAGAGCATTCAATGAAGCTTAACACGATACACACGCTGCTTTACAATATATTATATAAGCACCGCGACTAACAACCACGATCTGATCAAAATTCATTCATATATATTCTCTTTATAGTAGTTAGTTTGGCCCGGGTCTAAAGTTTTATCCAAAAAAAAAACCAAAGCAAATCAAAAAACCAAAACAAAAATAAAACAACATATTTTTAACTAACTGGAAAGTTCCTATATATAAGAGTAAGCTTACAATATGATCATTGATCAATGACCATATTATAAGCATAATATAAAGCTTTTGTATATGATCGAATGTGTAGTACATATAAGAGGGCAGTAATGAAGAGTGCGTGTAAGCTCTAATTTGTTTTAGAAACAAGAATTTAATTTTTAAGCTGCTTTTCTATATGACATTTATTGTCAATGTCAAGAATAGATTTGTGAATATAATTGTACAGAAGATCGCAATACACGAAAACTATAAGAGTTTTCAAAATGATCAATGAGACATATAATATATAGAAATCCGTATCACGTATAATACTCTTTTTTGATTATTGTTGCTGTATCATGATTAAAAGGTTGCTCACATTTATGTCGTGGGTCCATGTAGTAAATGATTTTTTTAATGTATATCATCAATTATCTGGTATTACTTTAATCTGTGGTAGTATATCTAAATTTAAAAAATGTAGAATATTCGTTATACAGATTGTTGTGGTATCATGATAATAAGTTCGCTCACAATTTTAGTCGTGTGTCCACGTAGTGTAGTAAATGTACATTTTTTTAGTGCAGCTTGATTTATCTGGTTTAATTGCTTTTGTGGCAGTAGGTCTTAGAAAAATATTTAGAAAACTACCTTTCAAGATTTGTGCAGTAGGACTCCCCTGCTCAACCTATTTCATTGGATAATGTTTATATTATTGAAGTTCTTTCCTGATGCGACCAAAGTTTTATCTCAATTGAACCTAGTTGAGGAAAATTCTCGGTTAGGATCGAAATCCAATACTAAAAAAGTTCTGCGATTACGAATTGTTCAGGGGAGCCCACAACAAATTTTGGGGGTTTCTGCATATTTATACCTAAGATATACTGTCACAGAAAAAATATTATAACCAGATAAATCATGCTGCATTAAATATGTTCATTTACTACACTACTGGTACAAGACTTAAATAGCTTTCATTTGAATATTTGTTTGGGGTCACCAGTAATATTGCTCTATTAAAGATATCCTAATAATACCCAATACATCGTTTACCCTATAATTTACGTAATAATATACATTTTATACAAGCGCATACAACTCAGAGAGAAGAGAAACAACACAAATAATTGAATGCAAATGCACACACACACAATCAAAACAAAAATTCAGTTTTGCTGGTTTATGTAACAAAGGGTACGTAACAACATATTAGTCGTTTATTTTGAAAGAGGCATAAGTCCATTTAAACAAAAAATTAAGTTAAAGACGAAAGGTAAGTAATTACTGTTTATTTTGAAAGTGTCACAAGTCCATTTAAAAAAAATCAAGTTAATCAGAAAAATAAATTACTAACGGTATACATCTCTTATTTACCAAAAATGTCAACTCAATTTAACGTATTGTATATTATGAGAATAAAAGGAATCGCTTTAAATTAAACAAGCAGTTTTTTTACAATTTTATAGTCACTAATAAAAAGAGCCCAGTTTATTGAAACTAATTTATAATTAATTTGATCAAATAATACAATTTAAATTGAAAATGTAAAACTATACTAGCTTGGTCTTGTTGGTTTTGTTGGACGAGCCAGGGCAAATGTTACTGGAACCGTTTGAACTGTTGGTGGACTTTCTGTTGTTGCAGGCAGCGGTGTTTGCGAACTGAATACTAACGGTGGAATTTGGGTGTCTGTTGTTGGAGAATTTGGTTGATTGGAATTGTCAGGTGGAAGATTTCCTGATGCTGTTAGTGGGCCACCATTGTCAAGCGGAGGATTTCCAAATGCTGTTGGTGAGCTACCATTTTCAAGTGGAGGATTTCTTGATGTTGTTGGTTGGCCACCATTGTCAAGTGTTGGATTTCCTGATGCTGTTGATGGGCCACCATTATCAAGCGGAGGATTTCCTGAAGTTGGTAGACCACCATTGTCAAGTGGAGGATTTCCTGATGCTGTTGGTGAGCTACCATTTTCAAGTGGAGGATTTATTGATGTTGTTGGTTGGCCACCATTGTCAAGTGTTGGATTTCCTGATGGCGTTTGTGGGCCACCATTGTCAAGTGGAAGATTTCCTGATGCTGTTAGTGGTCCACCATTGCCAAGCGGAGAATTTGCTGATGTTGGCAGACCACCATTGTCATGTGGAGGATTTCCTGATGCCGTTGGTGGGCCATCTTTGCCAAGTGGAGGATTTTCTATTGATGTTGGTGAGCTACCATTTTCAAGTGGAGGATTTCTTGATGCTGTTGGTGAGCTACCATTTTCAAGTGGAGGATTTCCTGATGCTGTTGACGGGCCACCATTGTCAAGCGGAGGATTTCCTGATGCTGTTGATGGGCCACCATTGTCAAGCGGAGGATTTCCTGAAGTTGGTAGACCACCATTGTCAAGTGGAGGATTTTCTGATGCTGTTGGTGAGCTACCATTTTCAAGTGGAGGATTTCTTGATGCTGTTGATGGGCCACCATTGTCAAGTGGAGGATTTCCTGATGCTGTTGATGGGCCATCATTGTCAAGTGGAGGATTTCCTGATGTTGTTGGTTGGCCACCATTGTCAAGTGTTGGATTTCCTGATGGCATTGGTGGGCCACCATTGCCAAGTGGAGGATTTCCTGATGCTGTTGATGGGCCATCATTGTCAAGTGGAGTATTTGCTGTTGGTGGGCCACCATTATTAAGTGTAAGATTTCCTGATGCTGTTGAAGGAGAATTTGTTTGACCGACATTACCAAGTAGAGGATTTCCTTGTGCTGTTGAAGGAGCGTTTGTTTGGCTACTACCCAAAGAATTATTTACTACTGATGGATTTTGTGCGGCTAAAAGAGGTGTTACGGTTGTTGCAGCAGAAATTAGAGGATTTTTTGTCGTACCACTACCCGGTAAATTGTTTACTGGACTTTGCGTTGTTTTAAGAAGTGGAGCAGTGGATGTTGTTTTTGGCACTGTTTTTGTTGGACTAGGTGCTACAATTTTCGGCGGTGGAGGAGGTGGAGGCGGCGGCGGTGGTGGTGGCGGAGGAGGTGGTGCTTGATGCTTAGCTAGACATTTTTGTTTGAATGCAAATTTCTTATGAAAGAAAAAGCATGCACCCGGTTCAGGCTCGGTTTTAGGTTCAGTTCTTGTTAATGCTAGCATCTATATATAATTGGAGAAATTATTTTAAAAATCTATAAATAAACTTAATAAATCTTACTACACCGAATATTGCAAACCAAGTAAAGTGATTCATAATATTTTTCGAATGACTGAAACTTTTTCTATAAATATTCCCGCCAAGAGAATAAAGCTTTCACGTCGTATTTTGTTGAAAATTGCCTCAAAAAGAGACAGACCGTTGCGCTTTATACAAAATGCTGCGATATGATAATGTTTTTTTAAATTAAAAACAAAATTAAAACATCTGTTTATTTTTATTTTTTTATTGTAATTGTTCAATAATTATCATATTCTGGTAATTATAAGCAATAACTCTTGGGGTTTATAGATATAGACGCATATATATTAACTGGCATGTATAAGACCACCCACTGCAGAGTGTTAATTTACAATTTTAAAGATACAAAGTTCCTCAAAAAAATCTTTAAGTTAATAAATGGTTAACAGTTATAGGCAGTGATCACCTTATAGGTTTCGAAATCTTCCTGTTTGTATATCTTATTTCTCGATCATTATTTCCACATCATAGAAAAACGCGAGAAAGTCCATATCAACATCGTTTTCTTAACTAAATCAAAGGATCATATATGGACAATTTGGTTCTTTTTCTATCTGATACCAAGGTTTTCATTTATCAGACCAAATAATCAACGGATGTATAGAGTGTCTTCAGCACAATATGAGAACCCTATATATCTGATCCTGATCGTATCATATATAAACATACGTCTTTTTTTCAATTTCAAAATTTCATTTTAATTATGCCCAAGACAATTTAATTCGTCATTATATTTGGGGAAATTGTGTATATTAAATAAGAAAATTTGCTGGCAACATAATACATTGATTATGTTTTAAATTCATAAAATATTATGTATTAGATTTATTCATATTTCATAATATTATAGAGATAACCCGTCTATAAAAGCGTATGTTTTGTGCAGAAGAGAAAAAGGTCTCCTATTTTCTTATTATTTTGTTAAATCCGCATATATAGGTTACAGCATATAAGAAAAGGATATTACATTGAGATTTGTTTAAAAATTATGTCTACATCATGCTTCATAACATATATGTATCGGTATAAATATTATTGATTTAAATAATATGAATATAATTTGATAAGGGTTGCGATTTATACAATATATAGTTTGGGGCATCTTATATGACCGAATTTTATATAAGTGAATATTTAAGCAGTGACGAAACCTCTTTATTAAAATGGTCTTATAGAACAAAAAAACTAAATCTTTGTTAATATCTAATACACGAATCTTTTACCCTATTGTGTGGTAAACACTAAACTAGCTAGACTTAAATTAGAAGAAAATTGTCTTTTTGCTACCATAAGAAACGAAAAAATGAACAGACAAACTCGGTAGATCCACCTAGTTGAATTGAGGAAGCAAAGAAGCTCCTCGAGACATCTGTCCCTACCCTATATTTTACGTAATATTAACTGCAACACACGTTATGTGCGCATACAACTCAGAAAGAGGAACGCACACATTCATCCATGTGAGAGAAATAAAATTTATATTTTAAGATAGGCGGCGCAGGAGTATAACTAAATATATAATCACACACACACACGTACCAATGTGCAAAATGACGCACACAGCCGTGTTGCATACATGAGAAAATATTTTTCTTTTTTTAGATATGCGAACGCAGCTTAATATATATAGACACACCCACACGCACACATACTATTTTTGGATATAAGAAGCTTAATAATTGCGTGTGTGCACATGAGCGGAGCCGGAAAGCCGCAACATATGAGTCGTTTATTTTAAAATTGGCACAAATCCATTAACAAAAAATTTAGTTAATAATAAAAATTATGTTATCATTAATTTGATTTGTTGTTTAAAATGAACTCAAACCACATTCAAAATAATAGGCCCATTTTCGATAAAAAAAAATTTATTACACGCCCAAAAACAAAATGTCAACATTCGTCACTGCTTTTATAAGGGGCACATTGTAATTATATATATGTAAGGTCTTAGAAAACATATTAGCCTAAATTAAATATAGTTAAAAAGGGTTTTTTGGTAAATATATCCGGTGTGTTATACAAAGCATATAATATCCTTCCATTATAATGGTGTGTATTATATACATATTATATGATTCATATGCGTTAATTTAAAGTTCCTCTGCGGTAATCAATTTTCATTATTTCTTTTGTAAAATACAAAATTATTATTTGTGTTTATTGATGTCCGTCTTATTAATATTATTCATTGTCATCGTATCAAGATAATTATTTCTTTGAATTTTAATTTCTTATAATTATCAAATATCAAGAAAATTATGGAAATTTAATTTAATTTTTGTATATGTATACATAAACAGGCATATTTGTTTTTACACATTTAATAATTATTATTTGCAATCATTAAAAAATAGAGAAACAGAAAAATATTGAAATTAGATTTTTTTTTATTAAAATTTAAAAGCATTGCTGCACAAAACTGTACGCATAAATTAGATCCGTACATATAAATATGTTACATTTAAATTCTATTAAAATAATATCCAATCAATATGCAAAAAACATTTTGAAACATATATATAAATTTATGTTGTATACAGACAAAGTGGTAGATTGTATACTATATTATTATTATTATTATGTTTAAATAAAGCCAAACCAGCAACCCTTTTTCCGAGTGCCAAAAACTTTTTCAAGGCTTTGATGTTTTGATTGCTTGCGATGTGCTGCCCCAACACCCCATATATAACCTATATTATTATGTGTAACCCCATCTATATATATGTATTCACTATTCATCATAATAATAGCATTTTATATGCGTGTAAATATAGGTTGATTCTTGATAAAATGCATTAAACTTTTAAAATTAAAAGAGGTAATTTTTATAGCTATATTTAACTTTTGTTATTTCAAATTTTAATTAAATATTTTATTTTAACTTTATAATAAATATATTTTTTTAAATCGTATAACATCTAATGATTTTAACTGGTCGAAAGATTAAAGAATCTGCGGTAATCGTACAAAGAATTCAATTAAACTTATATATATGGTCTCAGCCAAGTGATTAGAAAATATCTTATCGAAAACTTTTCCCTAAGAACATTTTGTGATAAAACGTCTTTATTTTTCTTGATGAATTCCTTTATAATTTATTTATTTATGGCGGTCAAAATATATTAGGTAAAATGATTGATGTAATGAACAATACGTTTGTTTTATAAAAGTTTACAATAAATATAAAAAAGTGGCTAAACGTACCCCTGTCCGCCTTCCCTCATGTTTACACACACGCAATTATTAAACTTTTTACAACAATGGACTTAGGTCACTTTAAAAATAAACGTCTTATATCCAGAAATACTGAAATATAGTATTCGCGTCATGCGCAGCAGTGTACAAAACTGTAATCACTGCATATGTAGGTATGTGTGTTTGCTTATATATATAAAGCTGCGCCCGCATATCTAAAAATATAATATTTATTTTTGTTTGTATGTATGTGAATTGCGTGGTAGGTTGCGTCGCTGCACTTGCTTCTCTGATTAATTTGATAAGCATAGAGAAAAATTCTATATAGAGGCTTCAATTCTTATAATTTGTTTTTTAGATTTTCTCTATGATTTAAATTGTTGCACCCCGCTTTCAATTTTTTGTCGAGTATATATAGTCTATTATTAGCTATATACAATTGTTTATTTTATACTTGCCACATAAAGATTAAATATTAATTTTAATTTCTTTCAAATAAAGATAATTGAAAATTTGTATTGTATTTTTAGAGAGATGGCTAAAGTTTAGCAAAAGATACGCGAGCAATTTTTTTCCATCTTCTATAAATATAACTTAATTAAACTCCTTATAACACATTATTTATAACAAACACCCTTTACTCCCTTTTGCCCAAACCACCATAAATAAATATTAGAAAATATTAAATAAAATGTCTATATATATAATGTTGGCAAAAAGAAAATTCGCCTTTTCTATAGTATTATTATATATTCGCCCTTGCGACTGGTCGTTTTCATTTTCTATATTATTTTGAACATTATGTATGAATGGGGTTGGGGGGAAAAATTAAAGAATTAATTATAATAATAAAATAATAATAATTTTCTTTGCAGCCCAGTTTAAATTCGACGAGTTTTACTCGATAATAATAATAATTACGCTTAATCCTTTTGTGTTAAAATAATATTATAAGATATTTACATAGAAATTATAGATATATATTTTTCTTAATATTATATAATTCACCCCTCTTTAAAGAAATTACAATTTTTTTCTTGTTAAAAATGTATTTTATTTTTTAATTGAAATTTTTAGAAATATATTGTTTATTGTTTGAAATTCTTTTGATGCTTGTAAACGAAATTTTCCATAACTCTAATTTTCCAATTTTAACGCCCGGGTCCACTGGGCACATATAGTAGTAAATATAGAAATTTCGGTAGATTTCTATTCGATTTTAATTTAATTATTTTTTTTTGGATCAAAATATGAGCTTTAAATGTATCGTATATGTGGGAAAAGCCTTTAAGCAAAACATATAGATGAGTGTGAAAATGGTTTTTTGCGTATTCATTGAACTCAGAAAAATTGATGAAGCGTGTGAGTATATTTTCTTCGCACCTTTCAATATGTGTAATTCGCACACATATTCTATATGAAAGCGATAAATTATATTTTAACGCACATATTTTGTCCATTATATATAAATTTTATTTGTGTTTATCATAAATTAAAAAAAAAAAATTTAACATAATTATCCAGTTGAGATATAAAAAGGATCGAATATAGACTCGATATAATAATAATTTTAATATAAATTTAATAAACACACATGTGTGTATATAAATATAGAACCGATATTAATTGTAGGTACGTAAACGTAAATTTTGTATGATAAAAAAAGTCGAGTTTATTTTACTCTCATTAGCTAATAACCATAACACATTGTTTATATCCTTTAAGTATAATACCATAAGCCATAAGAGCCGCATTTAATATGGAATATAACAATACTGGTTATTAAATACCCTATGGGCAAAATATTTTTGAAGATAAATTGAGTTTTTAATTAATAGTTTTGTTAAGAAACTAAGATAGAAGCTTTACTATACCTCTTTATATGATCTAAACGTATATTACCAGAGTCTGATGGGAGCACCAACACCAAAATTTTTGGGTTCATCCTGTGGACTTTACATCTGTTATGCCAACCCCAAGGAAAAATGTATAAAAACGAGTTTTTTAACCTAATTTACAAGGGAGTGTATGTTTTAATATTTGGCATTAGCAGGGGCTGTGTTCAAAAGAACTAAAATCAACCAAATTGCCTTAAAAATAAAATTTCGCCTATCTTTTTTAAAGGAAAATCTCAAATTGACTACAATTGTTTAGAATGAGATATTTCGCATGCTTTTATATATAGTCAATTTTCGGGTAATGAGTTGGCAGCGGCTAAGTCTATAAAAGAACTAAGATCTATACTTAAATAAAATTGCTTTAAAACAAAGTCCCATCAGCTATCTTTTTATCAACACTTTCATTCCAAAAATATAAAATTGACTATATTTGCTATATAAAATGGTTACCGAGGGTCGGTCCAAAATAACTATAAGGTCTATACTTTAATCAATAAATGTCTTAAAAACATCTATCTTTTTTAAAAACTTAATTTCAAAAAACTTAAATTGACCACAATTGCTCAGAGGGACGTATATTTCACATGCTTATACTATAATATGTAGTGTCTATTTCTGGTTGTTTTCCAATTGAGCTCATTACCGCCTGTATTTATTTAATACCAATATCTCATTGTTCACATTGTGTGTAAATTATAATTTCTATTAAGGGTTTTTATATCATCCACAAGTATTTGCGTGCTAAAGCAAATAAACAAACTTCAATTTCAACATATAAAATAATATGATATGTAACCATATTATAAAGCATATTTTATACATAAAATAAAACGCACAATATACATACTAAAAATACCGCATCAGCCAAGAGGATAATGCGGTGGCAAAGCTATAGCCCAGCAATATAATGTATGTGGGTTGAAATAATTAGCTATTTACTTGGAAATCGGCCTTAACTTATTTAATTTTTTTTCAATGGCTATAATAATAACTGGCTAAAAAATTGAAATGGAGTTTAGTACAATTAAAACCCTTTCCACCCTCACCTCATGCGTCTTAGACGCAATTATTAAGCTTATTAAAAAATAGACTTATGACACTTTACAAATAAACGTCTCATATCCAGAAATAGTATTCGCGTCATGCGCAGATATGTATAAAATAGTAATCACTGCATATGGCTGTGTGTGTGTTTATATATAAAGCTGCGCACGCATACTAAAAATATACCATTTATTTTTGTGTCTATACTCTATATGTATGCAAATTGCGTAGTAGGTTTCGTCGCTGCACTTTGCTACTCAATCATAGAGAACATTTCTATATAGAGCAGACGTGAGCACTGTGACGGCAATTCAAAATATGTTAGTATAAACATGTAAAGAGAGAATAGACGATATATTGGTACACTTCAAATTGAAATATTTTTTCTCTGTACATTT
>JANSTW010086224.1:0-19035 GCA_027564275.1 Diadocidia ferruginosa | reverse complement strand
GTTCTCCCGTACCTTTACCTTAGTAGTGGGTCCTCTTACAGAAAAAACAATATTTCAAGAAGAAAACAAGGATAAAATAATAATAATAATAATAAAAAACAAAAAAAAAACAAAGAGTGGTCGGCCTGCAATTCCAGTGTCACATTTTATTATAATATAGTCTCTCATTGACCGCATAGTCCGATAAATGTATTCAAGTTTTCATAAAACACGGTTGATAAGAATTAATGAATCCTGAAATTTACGAGTCTGTGAATCGCCATCCTCGAAATCTGAATAAGTTACAAAAAAATGAAGTTCACCAAAGTTGGAGGAAATTTTATATCGTATAACCTATAACTTATAAATAGAATCCAAAATCGTAATTATATTACAGTTTTTGTGAAGTTGTCTGAAAAGTAAAAAACTACCAAATTTGGTCCAAAAACCGGTCAAAAAACAGGGTTGTAATGGTCAAATTTGTTGGGACTTTTTTTTGGTGATGCTGGTACCAAAACACACTAAAAAAATCAAGAGTCGGTTTGTTGGGAATTTTTGCATTTTTGACATATCATCGATGAAACTAGAATATCTATGTCCTACTTTCTTTGAATGAGTTTATCCTAAACTGACATAATTACTATACCAAAATAATATATACTTTTACATAATCAAACTTATGTAACCATCAAAACTATGTTAATTTATTCACCTAATCTTTTATAATATCATTATTATGGATCTTCGTCTCGTCAGTATGTCTTTTAAAATATTATTTAGATTTTTAATCATTATTATAATATATAAATATATATTTAAGTTGTTTTGATTTTTTTGTCCATATGTTTATTTAAATTTAACGATTTAAATAAATAAATATATTTTTTATTGCCTATAATTATTTATATTTTATATATTCTATAGGTTTTGTTGTTATATCATGCGTTGAAGCGATAACAATTTTTTTTCCTCTTCTATATATTATGCTGCGGCAAATAAAAATGCACATAAAACGCGATTTTTTTTATATATTAAGTGTTTATTTTTTCCTATATAGGTATGCGAGTATTATGCGATGATAAATTTATTCATAAAAATTGTTCAATATTTGCCATAAAAATATAATAAAATTACTTAACGTCCTAATATGTAATAGGTACAATATTATGTAAGACTATGGATATGCGATAATAATATAATTAAATTAAAAAAGGAATGTGTTTTTATTGAGGTTTTTTTTATTGGTAATTTTGCAAAATGCACTTCCGATTTATAAATATTTTATCTTTTATAGTTATTTGATGTTGTTATAAATAAACTTAAATAACTTAAACTTAAGTCCTATAAATAATTGGGCGAAACTGCAGTATAGCGAAAATGCTCTAAATAGGACCCCACCACTTCTATCCTGTAAAAGGTCATCCCCCGACCAAAAAATGATACTATGACTTTTGGGAGAAACCCCTCTTTCTGCAGGGGAGGAGTTTAAAGTTTGTATAATCATCTCATTCTCTACTCCATAGCGTGGGAGCATAGAGCATCAACAAATTGCTTCCAACGCACTCGATTTCTTGCCAGAGCCTTTATTTCGTTCAACGGGTTCCAAGCAAGCGCCGCCCGCGCTTTATCATCGCTTGGTCGTCGCTGAGTGTATTCGATATGCAACCCCACTTTTTCTTCCTTATTAATACTTTAATACTCCTAACTTCGGTTTTCCACAGATCTTAGTTGGAGAATATTTTGAAAATGCGTCTCAAGCATTTGTTGACAAAAAATTGGATGCGTGGATTGTGCAAGACGGAAAGACAGTTCGTCTTAAATATTTTAATTTTGTGAGATCTATAAGGAACTCCATATGATACCGAGAATACCAAAAGCTTGCCGCGCTTTTTTGAATTCGGTTCGTCACATCCGTGTCGGCACCACCATCTTTTGTCATAATGCTTCCAAGATATTGGAAGCTTTCCAATTCATCTATCTGTTCACTGCCAATGGAGAGTACATGGTGTTGTTGTACCTATTCGGAGGAGTTTCGTCTTTCCAATGTTAATTTTTAGTCCAACTTTGCATACTTCCTACTCAAAAGCTTAAAAAATGAATATTTTGATTCTACACCTATACAGAATGGAAGAATAGACAAATTAAAATGTTTTTTAGTGTGAACTTAAGAGGGATCACCCACCTCCCCCATAAACAATTATAGTTCTAAGAGTTGTAGTCCATCGTTCTCCCATCAGCCTCCAGAAAGAGTTAAAGAATTTCTTAGAAGGAACATTTTATTTTCTCATTTGCGGGCAGAAGGGGGAACGACAGACTTAAACCTTTAGAACTAAAATTGTAGCTCTTGTCAAGACCTTTCATTTGAATACACACAACCCATATAAAAATATATTTTTTATATTTTTCATACAAACTATAAGTCCCTCCCATTTTTGGGTTTATCCTCCAAAAGTAAAGTTCACATAACAAAAAGTTTTAATTTGCCTACTATTCATTCTGTATAGGTTTGACCTAGGTTTGACATCATAATATTGCATTTTAAACTTTTGCATACAAAATTTAACCTCATCCTCCTTCACCGTTCCTAAAAAAATCATATCATTTTTTGGTTGGATCCTGTACGGCATACTGAACAATTTTACTTTTACTAAACTATGTTTTTAAGATAAAAATGTTTTCCTTAATCTCAGATCATATAAATAGTTGGGGCTTATTTTAGTGGTAAATATTTTTTCGCCTCGCGTTTTTCATCTCATATTGTTGTTATTTTCTTATCAATTTGCTGCGGAATATTTTTCCTGCTTGTGGTCAAATCTTGTATTTTATATAATATATTTATAACACTCGTCAGTTCATTATGTTATTGCCTCATGCGGATTAAATGTATGTTTTGTAATTTAGTATAATATGGTCCAGATTATTCAGATTTTTTTTTCTTCAAAAATTATGTACTAAAAAAAACAAAGACATTCACTCACCTTTTTTAGCACCACCATCACCAAATCCATCGATACAATTCTGTTCAACACCCATATTAATTGATTTTCGTTTATTAAAATAGTTACTCGAAGATGACGATGATGATTCAAAACTGGTATCTCTCCAAGAATTATAATTGTTACTTTTTTCGTTTCTAAAAATAAAAAAAGAGGAACACATTGGCATATTATAGAATTTTATTTGCGCGGTCGTTAACTTGACTTAAGTTATATGCCTCATCGCAGTCAATATAATTTATTTTTAAATTTATTAAATAATATTTACCTGTTATTGGTTGTATTTGTTGTTGTTGTTTTTGTTGTTGTGGTGGCGGCGCTGAAACCATTCGATAGAATTTGCTGTTGAGCACATATCACGGTTCGTCGATGTGGCCCTTGGCCAATTGAAAATGTTGCAATGTCACAAAATGTTTGTCGGAAATTTTCACATGTCTTATGAATTAAAAATCGTCGATAATTGTTAACGGGTGGAAAGACAAGAACGCTAAAAATGCAAAAAAAAACTTATTTTAATAAAAAGAAAATGCAATAAGGCAATCAATATTAAAACCGAGGCGTTAACCACTATGAAATTGTTGTCCCACTGATTTCAAAATTTTAATGATTTCCTAAATGATTTCCATTTTTTTTTTTAAATAATGGTTGTTGAGGTTGTCCTATGATTTCAAATAGTGGTTCGATTAAAACTATCTATTTTATCCGCTTATAAAAAGCGATCTAGAAATATTAGTTATTTATTAAGACTTAAGTAATTTTTGTATTTAGATTAAAATTCCACAAATGAAAGTAAAAACTGCTCATATAAAAGAAAAATAAAACCATAAAAATGTGCGATGCTGCGCGCGACTCTTTGATTTTGCAATTAAAATTAAGAAATATAATGTAATAATCTGGCAAAATGTTTTTTCTTTTATTCATTTTATAGAACCCCAAGACAAATATTTCTGCCATACAAATTTTATGAAAACTTTATAAAGCACATCTTTAAAAGATCTTGGCCAGAAATCTAAAAACAATAATGAAACTTATTGGGCTAAACTACGCTTTAGCAATATTTGATTACGATCTCAGACTCTAGCCGATTGCCGCCTCTAAGACTTCTAAAACCCCTATAACAGTTGGTGATCCCTGAGATACGAGGAGGTAATCACTTGAAAAATATATGTCCCACTGACTTCCATATTTAAATGACTTCCACATGACTTCTATATAACTTTCATGACTTCCACATGTCTTCCATATGACTTTCACATGACTTCAATAACTTCCATATGGCTTCTGTAGAGGTTGTCCTAGGACTTCCACATTTGACCTCGCTTAGATAGGTGAAAATATTATATATTTTTTGGGAACGTTCAAGAGAGAAGTAAGAAGTGTTTGGTATCAAATTAAAGATATTCAAAGCAAGTTTTCGATATACCTAAAATAATTGGAAATATTTGAGATAAATAGATAAAGAGACAAAGAGATAGAGAGATAAAAAGATAAAAAGATAGAAAAAAGAGATAAAGAAATAAAGAGATAGAGAGATAGTGAGACAAAGAGATAAAAAGATAAAGGACAAAGAGATAAAGATGTAAAGAGATATAGAGACAAAGAGATAAAGACGTAAAGAGATAAAGAGACAAACAGATAAAGAGATAAAGTGACAAAAGATAAAGTGACAAGAGATAAAGAGATAGAGAGATAAAGAGATAAAGGACAACGAGGTAAAGAGACAAAGAGATAAAGAGATAAAGAGATAAAGAGATAAAGAGATAAAGTGATAAAGAGATAGAGTTAAAGAGATGTTTAAAAGGATTGGAGGAGAGTTGTTTGGTATCAAATGAAAGGTATTTAAAATAACTACAAGTTTAAAAATTATAGGAAACGATTAACTGCTTGGCGGGATGGGGGAAACCGATAAATTAAATTGATTGTTGTTTAGTTCAACTTTTGATTAATTGAGGAATGATGGTCCAAACGGTCATATTTTATGAATTATTTATCCATAATTTGGCACTCATTTTACTAATAATAATTTTTCTTGATTGTTTATTCTAACAATTTTCTAGATTTCCTCATTTAAAATATAAATAACAGTCATAATTAACAAATCTTTCACTTACACTTAACTAATTTATTTTACAATTTCCATCTCTAAAACAATCATAATTTTGTTTTTCCGAAACACTCAGTCGCGCGCAATATAAAATGCCGTATAGTACACGTCGTCTTGTCCACACACTTCACAAATAAACAAAAATTATTCGCATATTGTACTCAGCTCAGCTCTCGCATAATTTGATTGTAATTTAGAAGAAGAAAAAAATGAATTTAGATTGTTTTTAATCAAACTGTGAGTTGCGATTATACAATATAATAAGAAAATCATGTGGCAAGTGCAAAACCAAAAAAAAACGAATTACGATGAAAGTGAAAGTAATTAGACGAGAA
Source organism: Diadocidia ferruginosa (assembly GCA_027564275.1). Taxonomy (NCBI): domain Eukaryota; kingdom Metazoa; phylum Arthropoda; class Insecta; order Diptera; family Diadocidiidae; genus Diadocidia; species Diadocidia ferruginosa. The sequence continues at coordinate 13,621 of JANSTW010086224.1, read as the reverse complement.
GGAAGAAAAAAGCTAAACATTAGTTTGGACCATGCGTGAATCAAAAAATAATATTTAAAAACATATCTTAATTAATGGAGAATTGCCTATAGAAATATTTTTTAGTATAATTCGGAAATTCTTCGTTAAATATACAAAAGTTTATCGAGTATGATTCACACGAAAACTCACAACATATAATAAATAACTATGCGAATGTAGGATGGTTTTAATTTTAAATTTACAATTTATTATTATTTTCGAGTCGGTAACCACTTGACAAAATGTTGTGCCTAAGACTTTCATTTTCAAATGATTTCTATAAGACTTTCTGGACTTAATTTTGATAACTTCTTTATGGCATCGCAAGAAGTCTTGGACGTCTTTGCCGTGATTTCTGTAAATGATTTCTAAATTCCGAAATGATTTCCGGCATTTGTGAAAATTATTTCAAAAAATTACTTCTGATTTCCGAAATGATTATTGATTTCCGAAGATTTCTGAATTTCGAAGATGATTTCCGATTTCCGTGATTTCCAAAATGATTTCTGATTTCATTGATTTCCGATATGATTTCCGTCATTTACGAAAATAATTTCTGATTTTCCGAAAATAATTTTTGATTTCTAAAAATTATTTCTGATTTCCGAAATGATTTCTGATAATTTTCTAAATGATTTCCGTAATTTCCAATTTGATTTCCGTGATTTACGAAAATAATTTCTGATGTTCCAAAAATAATTTCTGATTTACGACATTATTTCTGAATACTGGAGATGATTTCTGAATTCCAAAGATGATTTCTGATTTTCGAAAACGATTTCTGATTTCCAAAAATTATTTCTGATTTCCGAAATTATTTCTGATTTCTTAAATGATTTTTGATTTCCGTGATTACGAAAATGATTTATAATTTCTGATTTAATGGATTTCCGTAATTTTCGAAATGATTTCCGTAATTTTCGATACGATATCCGTGATTTACGAAAATAATTTCTGAATTTTCGAAAATATTTTCTGATTTCCGAAATTATTTCTGAATTCTGGAGATGATTTATAAATTCCAAAGATGATTTCTGATTTTCGTAAACTATTTCTGATTTCCGTGTTTTCAGAAAATGATTTCTGATTTGCGAAATGATTTCTGATTTCATTGATTCCGTAATTTTCGAAATGATTTCCGTATTTTTCGATATGATTTCCGTGATTTACAAAAATATTTCTGATTTTCCGAAAATAATTTATGATTTCCGAAATGATTTCTGAATTCTGGAGATGATTTCTGATTTTCGATAACGATTTCTGATTTCCAAAATAATTTCCGTGATTCCTGATTTGCGAAATGATTTCTGATTTCATTGATTTCCGTAATTTTCGAAATGATTTCCGTATTTTTCGATATGATTTCCGTGATTTACGAAAATGATTTCTGATTTTCCGAAAATAATTTCTGATTTCCGAAATGATTTCTAAATTCTGAAGATGATTTCTAAATTCCAAAGATGATTTCTGATTTCCAAAATGATTTCCGTGATTTCCAAAAATTATTTCTGATTCCCGAAATGATTTCTAATTTCTCAAATGATTTTTGATTTCTTAAATGATTTCTGATTTCCGTGATTTCTGCGGGGGGTTAACCACTATTGGAATTCATGGGACAACCTTATGGAAATCATTTCAAAAAATGGAAATCATTTCAAAGAGTGAAAATCATTTAAATTTAAAAAAACAGTGGGACACAATTTTTCATAGTGGTTAACCTCTCGGATTTCTGATTTTTTTAAATGATTTCTGAATTCCGAAAATGATTTCTGATTTCCGTGATTTTCGAAATGATTTTTGATTTCCGAAGATGATTTCTGAATTTCGAAGATGATTTCTGGTTTCCAAAAATGTTTTAGGTATGATTTTAGTGATTTCCGAAATGATTTCTTATTTCTCAAATGATTTTCGAAATGATTTCTGATTTCTCAAATGATTTTCGAAATGATTTCTGATTTCTCAAATGGTTTCTTATTTCCGAAAATGATTTCTGATTTCCAAAACGATTTCCGTGATTTTCAAAATGATTTCTGATTTCATTGATTTCCGTAATTTTCGAAATAATTGCCATAATTTCTGATATGATTTTCGTGAATTCAGATTTTCCGAAAATAATTTCTGATTTTCGAAGATGATTTCAGAATTCCGAAATGATTTCCGTAATTTCCGAAATTATTTTTGATTTCTCAAATAATTTCCGAACCCCATGATTTCCGTAAGTGGTTTCCCTCGATTTTTCGTTTATTTGAATTGGATTATCATTGTAAAAGCAAATTTTGAAGATCTCTGAACCCCCAGCTTATAACCGTCACTGAGAATATCGGTAGTTATTACTCACGGTGGTACAAATAAACTCTTACTACCATGGTTATTACTTATTAAGTTATTATAATTATAGGTAACTATATTACTCAGTGACGACAATTAGATAATAAATTTCTGATTTGAATAAAATTGCAGCAAATATGCTTGTGTCTAAGTCAACACAATATTATCCGAGATATTAGCATATACAATTTTAAAAAATTGTGCCTGGGGGTAACTAACTATTGAAAATAAAATTAGATAATCAAAATATGGAAATCGTTTTTGAAATAATTTGCATTTTAGAAAAATTAAACAAAGCGACTTTCATGGTTTCCAAACATGTGTTCCAACACTTCCAATAGAGGCTACCCCTTTGTAACGACATGAAGAACAATTTTTGTGTGTACATTTTTGTGTGTACATTTTTGTATATAAATATAAAGTAGATTATTTTGATGATTTTAATGTGATGATGATGATAATGATTAATGATATATGAAAATTTATATACACAGGACCTTGTGCATTGACCGTATTTTCAATTAATATTTTTTATGTGACAAACACGACGAGCGAGACCTTGGTAGGAAAATCTATTTCATTATTGAGAAAACATTTATAAGTTTTTACAATTTTTTTTACCTATTTTCCGATCGTCTCTGTAGGAAATCCTCAATGTCTCTGCTCACATTTTGACAAAATTCCTCATCTTCAGTGCTTAGGAACCGATCATTAAATGCGTGCTCCAGTTTGACTGCGACCAAGTTAAATGCGTGAAAAAACTGCAAATCTACTTGGTTTTAAAACAATATATTACTAAATACTAATGTGGCAATTGTGGTCGAAAAATTAGCATTCCTGTCTTCCGCGTTTTTTATTATAAAAAATTCACTCGAACGATCGAAAAATGCAATTCACCAACACGAAAAAATGCACCACACAAAATCAAATCCGCGCGCGTTTTCCGGCTCTGAAATCAAATTATTTAATTAATTGAATTAAATAAATTATGTACACTTTATTGTTCGTATTTTTTAATAACAAAACGGAAATTATAATTAATAGTTTTTGCGTGTTTTGTGTAAAGTGTGCGGATCAAAATAAGATTTCGTAAACGGCAGCCATTTAATTATAAAAATAAATAGATCCACTGAACTCGTATTAATGTGACAGCAGCTCACTTTTAAAATTTATCAGCCGCGCCGTAAACGCACTCATTTGTAGGCGGGAAATAAATTTCCCTCTATTTTTTTTTAATTTGGCATAATTTCCCGCGTTTTGTTTATCTTTTTGAAAATTGTTAGAACCGAATGGATTATTTGGCTTATTTTGTATAAAAACGTAGAATATTTAATTTAATAGATCTAATTTGCCACAAAATTAGCAATAGCAATGCCTCAGGAATTTCGGGTGGTACAATGTTACAGCTGTTGTGCATTTCAAGTAAGTCATAATTAAGGTGTTAGATCGAACTCTAATTATATTTTGTCCGTATCATTCAACGAAATACCGAATTGCAAGACTCACTTCAAAATAATGGAAATCATTTTAAAAAATGGAAATCTTTTTAAAAAAATCGAAATCATTTTGGAAACCATTGAAATTTGGAAATCAGTCAAACACAATTTTTCAAAGCGGTTAACCCCTCGGCTGTCTATATATTTGAAACATTGTATTTGCAACATTTGATATTGGAAGTCTAATATGGGCTAACAAATATCTGCTGCCCAAAAAGCTAGACCGATTTTGTAATAAATAGTTATATATACTAAGTATCATATATCTGACTAAGTCGCATCAACTATGCCTTATAAACTACAAAGACTTCTTTTACAATAAACTTATCAACTATATAAATATGTCCTGCTGATCATATCTGCTTAAACTTTGAAAGAACAAAATTAGACAGTCCGTACTTCAAACAATAATATCAAAAGTTTGAAATGCATTTGTATGGTTTATTTTTCTATTAAAGATTTTTAAATTATAATAATTATTTATGTATTTAAATATAAATGTATCAACTATAGATAGACTCGACGTCCTGATCATATAGATAACTATACATACCTATGTCAGAATATAATTGATTTCAATAATAATAAAAAGATGAAAGACATTTGTATGGTTTTTTTAATAGATCTCGCCAAGTTTTTCAAATTTTAACGCAGTGCATAATCCATATAAATTAATTAAATTGATGATATATATGTACCAATTTTTTTTTTTGTAAAACATTGAATTATGAGACAAAAATCTATATAGATATTATTTTAAAATTTCAGGTCGATATTGTTAAAAAGTCGAAAAAGTGGACATGCAAAATATGCAATGAAACACAGACATTTCGTCAAGAGTTTGGACAAGGCACAGCAAAAGATTGCCGCTTGCATTGTCAAAAATTAAACAGTTCGCGAGGACAGCAGTTGGACGATGATCGAGAAAAAAGTGTGGAAATGCTAGAGAATAATTCAAGCATTAAAGATAAAACGTGTGTAAGTGAATGTTGTTTAAAATGTAAAACTAAAAATTCCTTTTTAAAGATTTCCATCAAACAGGAGTGAACTTTCAAGTGATATGTCAATCTCGCATTTAGCGACAGAAAATGATGAAAATTCAACAAGTAAGTGGCTTTCATTTATAGACCAAAAAGATGATGATGATAAGAGTGACGAGGAAGTTAAGTTAATGTTAGAAACCGATAGCAGAAAAGTCATAAAACGTTCCAATGACAAAAAATTGAAGCCCGCCAATAAACATTTTAAATCAAATAACGAGAATATTGCGTCTGACATTCATTGTAATGAAGATAATAATAAGAGTAATGTTGAACACCTTTTTGACTTGTTTCTGGAAGATGAATTAGAATATTCGGAAAAATCATTTAGTTCACCTGAAAAAAATAAAAATTCTGCTAATGATAAGAATAGACAATCTACAAAAACACAGGTCGATAAAGTGGCATCTGCTTCATCCAAGTGGGATGCCTTTATAGAGGATGATGATGATTCCAATTAATAATTTGTTTGTGATTTTTTTTAATAAAACCAAAATATTTTTAAGTTTGTATTACTAAAGTTTATCGCTTTAATCATTTTGAACCTCAAATATTTGAAATTTGCCCTCATAGCATCCAGTACAAATCCATGATCTTGAACGGGGATGGAAAAAATTAAATTTAAATACGTATTAGCTTATTAGTCAATTTAAGAACTACGCCAGAGCGTTTAGTTGCGCAACATTTTTTCATATAGCTCCTAAAGCTTGATCCACGAACTTGTATGTATCTTCGAACTTGTAGTTTTAGGTCTTTACTCTAATATACAGGACAATGTGCGACCATTTTTCTACAAAATTCTTAACTTTTTAGTTTTTGGGAACGCCATTTTTTTGAAAAATCGGACGAACTTATAGTTAGCGCTGTATATAAAAGCGTGAAGACCTAAAACTACAAACTTGAAGATACACATGAGTAAAAAAAATATAAAGCTCAATTTAAAATTTTTACTACATGGACAAATCTATAAAGCTAAAAGGAAAAAAATTTCGCTCTGGTGTAGTTCCTACTTTAAAGAATAATTATAACTATTTACCCATTTTCACTAATGGCTATTGTATCGCCATGACCGTACAGATCACCGCTTCCATTTATTGTTTTTCTTGTGGTTGTCTCAATACTGTGGAAAAAAATAGCAAATAACTCTTATTACATCATCATGCATCGTGTTTGATATGACTGTCATTGAAAACCACGGTATCTGATAGAAAAAAGGGTAAAATGGTCCCTCGCTTTGGAGTTAAGAAAGAACTCAATCATGATGATATGCATCGCGTTCTTTACTCCTATACGATATCAGATACCATATCAATAAAGTGGAGTGTTGTCAACAACTCGCACTGGCCATATTTTTTTGGTCATCAGACTGTTTACTACAATTATTAAAAAAAACTTACTTAAAAATATCTAATGCCCCATTTTCGTTGGGTGTAAAGATATGCTCCAATATATTGGAACACACAATTTTATTTTTAAACGGTAAAGGCATTTTTACTGTTTGCCATGGTTCCGTTGTCTATGCAACATAAAAATTTTATATAATTTCGATCAGCAATAAGATTGTAAATCATACCTCATCAGTATATCGAAAATAAATATCTCCACTTATGTCGCAACTAATCAGCAGTATTTGACTTTTCCATTTCAGATTAATTAACGTGGATATGGCAAACTTATGAGCCTCCAATTCCGTTAAAATCGGATCATACATGTGCTTGTTATCTAGAGGATTTTTTGTTTAAATAAAATATTAACTAATAATCGAAACTTAAAAGTTTATACCTTTCAATGGTAATGCCTGAGTAGTGGAACAAACCAAAATACTACCGTCTTCTGTGCCAACCACAAATTCATTTGATGAAATCGGACAAATTGACGTTAATGTTGCCAATTCCATTTTATCTTTTCGTGACGCTATCGAAAAGCTAAAGAAACCGATTCGAATTATTTGAATTATTATGATATTTACGTAATTTACATTTTATCTCGAACCATTTGTTTGGTGCCAACTTTCCACAGAACAACCATTCCATCTGTGTGACAGGTTAACAATTCAAAATCACTTTGATTATTGATGGCTTTCAACCATGCAATGCCAACAATACTTCCGTATTGTGATGTTTCGGAAAATTGCTCCTCAATATTACCCTCCCCGCTCGCCTTTATTGTATAGCGCCATATGTAAAGATCCCCGGAGAAAGTGCCACCGGCCAACCAATCTTTATTTAGTTGATTTGTCCGTAAAGCTTGACAACATGACTTTACTGGTAGAGTTTTTAGTTCTTTGTAAATGACTGCAGTAGAGTTGTTTGTTGAACTGCAATTTAAAGTATAAATATCAAGAGATTTTGAATTAGCCAAAACAAATCAAATTATTTTCTAGTTTACTTAAACCGAGGGGATAAAACCACTTGACCAAATTTATACCCTAAAACTTTTTCTAATGAATTATCTAGATTTCCATAAGACTGCCAATACTTACAACAATTGCAAAAGATCTTGCAAGGCATGCATGATTTCCATAAGACTTTTAACACTTCAAAAGTTTTCCACGATATCTACTTCCATAAGGCAAGATTTTCACAATCTTTCCAAGACTTTCATAAAACTTGCCAAACTTTTGTAATAATAATTGAATTTATAATAACTTTAAATTAATGCTGTCAAATATCCATCTGTAAGACTTTCAAAGACGTGTTCCAATACTTCTAAAGGTGATTACTTTAAGCCTTCCAAAATATTTCCATATCTTTTAGAGGACGTCCATGAATTTCAAGACTTAAAAAACTTGCAAGCCTTGTAAGGCTTCAAAGCTGCCAAGACCCCAAAGATGATTACCCCAAGACATTCAAAAGAATTCCACAAATATTTCAAAGATCACGTGTCCAAAGGTGAGACTATCCCCCCGACTTAAACCCATTTTTTTAACCTACCGCATCGGAACAAACACCTTTACTTCGGCCATTGCATGATCACACCATGTTTGATGAGCAAGGGAACCGGCCACAGCCAAAATTGGCGCATTTTTTGTTGAAACCGATAGCCAAGCTGCAGAGCCTTGGTTAATTAATTTCATTAATTCAACACTTTCATTCGAACAATTTATCGTTTGAACCGGAAATAGAGATATATTTTCCCTACCAGTTTCACCTAAACTGCTAAACATCTCAAACACATTTGTCACTCCTTTAAGCAATTCCCTTTCAACGGAAGGCAAAATCGTCCGTAGCCAATTGACTAATTTCTCTTCATCAACAGCCACTTTTATCATTTGTAATACTTCGGTTTGCGTTGCCATTTCTTTTGGTTCATTTGTGGCAGTAGATTGGCTTTTCTTGGCAGGAAGTGGGTCGGTTTGAATTTGTGATTCTACCAATGTTGATAATCTAAAAATTGTGATAAGTTAATATTTTTGGAAACGCAATTTATACAATTCTGCCTTTATTACTTATCCTGCTTCCATGTTGACACAAAACCGATTATTTCATTTGATTTGTCGCTAAACATTTCATTAATTGTTTCTTCTTCTACAGATTCTTCTGGTGTCATTGTAGAATAATTATTGTTGAACTAAAATGTTGGTATAATTATAGTTAAGGGTTTTGTATGTCTGATATGGGTTTCCATAGATACCTGTGGCACCCGATTTGTTTATTTTCGAAACCGGTACGTTTTTCCCATGGATGTAGTAGTATAATATCTATATAAACTCCATGGTTTTTCTTTTGTGACGTCATGCGTAACATGTTTTTTTAATGTTTTTGAACTTTATATCCTAAATTAGAGTTCTTCTCTTATATAGTGTAAAGTTAAAAATTAATTGCTGTATGTGACTCGGCTGCAATATCAGATAGAAAAATCCTGTAAATATATGAGTGCATGTCCTAGCAGTGCCTAGCACCGAATTGCCTAGCACCGAAAGTGCCTAGTGTATTTTTTAGAAGGGTAAATATTATAGTAGTAATTATACGGTATAAAATCATATTTATAAAAAATACATGAAAAAGACTATTTCATTTTCGACGCTAGGCACTTTCGGTGCTAGGCAATTCGATGCTTGGCACTTTCGGTGCTAGGCACTTTCGGTGCTATTCATTTTCGGTGCTAGGCAATTCGATGGTAGGCACTCTCGGTACTAGGCACTTTCGGTGCAAGGCAATTCGGTGCAAGGAAATTCGATGATAGTCGATTCGGTGCTAGGCGCTCTCGGTGCTAGGACATGTTCCGAAATATATATATGCGGTCTCCCGCTTCGGCAGTTAAATGACACGATGCGATGATATAAAGAATTTGTTAGAATTATTAAATAACATAAATTATTATAAACATAAAGTAATAAAAATTCACGTTCTTGAAATTCTATTACCCTGCCACTAGACCGCTCGTCACTGACAGTACGTATGCGGAAATGAATAAATATAATAAATTTCTCTTTAATATGATCAGTAACATGTGAATATTCGCACAAAGATAATATTCGATACATTATATGACCAATGGAATACCATATGACATCAATGTATATGACATGCAGCTTCGAGACTTTGCTTCAGACCAATCTTTAAAATTTGTTCTATATAGCTTACAATGGAAAGGCAAGATTTGAATTCTACACTATATATAGGTTATTATTAATAAAAAACAAATTTTAATATTTTAATTGTTTTATTAAAAATCCGCATTTATACACTTTGTTGATCGGCACAAATGCATAAACACAGCACTTTACGATTACGGGCACGCAGTTCCAGCCAACGCTTTTGATTTGGTACAAACATCTCGGGTGGCAATTGAGCTTTCTCTTCATTTTCTTCTGAAACGAAAATATTTAGATTTATTTACAGTTTATATTAATTTACAAATTATTACCCATATTTGAGGATTTCGTCAATTTAGCCGTACTCGATACCATCGATATCACTTCCAGCGGTTTTCGCAATAAAATCTTACCAACACCTTCGCACATACGCAACACTTCATGTTTGGCCAAACGATCCATATGTTCGGCGGGTACATCCTTGCATGCCAAAATCCATTCGGAAACTCCATCGAAATCTTTTAGCAAATTCATTGCACCTACTCGACTGAATTTAATCTTTTTCATATAAATATGATCGAGCCATGCTTCGCACATTAACTTTAGAACTAAACTTAAAATGTCCAAAATGTTCGTTGCTTGCAGTGTTGGAAGATATAGTTGATCTGGACAAAAAATACCGATTATTAAATATATAAGAATCGAAGTTCAAGACTTAAATTTACTTAAAAAATATGCAACATAGTCATTAGATTTTTCCTGCAGTAAATCACATTGCCATAGTTTCGGTGCCGGGAAGCACAGGGTTAAGGTGGCCAAGCTAATTGTTCGGCAAATTGTGGACAGCACATCGATACATTCGGCATATGTTTGCTATTGGGGTAAGAATTTTTGTTTATCAGAATGATCTTAAAAATATTACAGTTAATTGACTATAAAAAGCTTCAACGATTTTGCTCCAAATAAGTAGGACACGACAAAAACAAATATTGCTACTTTTGGAACTTTTGGGGAATATGCCCCTTTAAGCAGGGCGCGGTTTAAAGTTTATATATGTAAAAGTGGTAAAATGCAATATTATGATGCCACATCTATACAGAACAGAAGAGTGGATAAATAAAAAAAACGTAGTGTAAACTTAAGGGGTGCATATAGCATACCCCCTTTTAAAATAGGAGGTTTGTATGAAAAATATCGAAATATAAATATTTATCTGTTTTCTTTTGCGGTCGTTTTTTAATAATTATGTTATTTTTTCCAGGCTCTCGACCAAATTTTATGTTTATTTTTAGTAATAACATTTGAATAGTTAGTTTATTTTGCGTGTCATAAACATACTATTTGGTCGAGAGCCTGCAAAAACCAACAATATAAATATTTATAGGGATTGTGTGATGATCAAATGAAAGGTCTTGACAAGAACTAATACAATTACATTCGCAGGCTGGCAAATATATTTTCCCTTATAATACATCCTTTCACCCATCCTGGGGCTGATTATAGAACGATATACTGAATCCCTCAAAACTAAAATGGTAGCCCTTGTCAAAGGGGTTGGATCCTATTTGGAGCAAAATCGATATACTGCATATTTGCCTAAAATGCTATTTCATCCTCGCACCTTCAATTTACTGATATTAACTTTTATCTCCGACACAAGTTTCGCTCGTAACGCAACACAGACTTGTATGAGTACCTCCAGCGGATCAGCCGGCACCAACTCGGGTACCCGCAACTCCTGTAATTGTTCCAAACAATGATTCACATCATTGAATACAACTTTAAAAAATTGTTTCATATTCCAATCGGTGCACAACGATTTTGCCCTTACAGCTGCCCATAGACGCATTGTATGAACAGAATGATCTGGAAGCAAAACATGTTTTTTCGATTGGCATGTAAAATGGAAAAAAAATCTCTTAATAATTCAAACAAACCCAATCGATGCAAAACGGGTATTTGTTCGACAATGGGCAGTTCGTTTGGAATGGTGCCCTTTTGATCACAACTATTGCAAAATGATGTAAGACTGTACAAAAGTTCACTCCATAATCGGCCAGTTGTGGTGCCGTCTAACTGAAAATGAAAATTTTTGTTAAAATTAAGAGTATTGCATCATTTTCAGATTGGATTTCAATTAAAAAGACTGAAAAACGAGGTGTTACATCTTCTGGCGTTCCAAAATGTGTGTGTGAATCAGCATTCCGCTGACCTTATCAATATATCTAGCCTAGTGCTAGTCTAGCCTATCCACACCAAGCCGTCCTACTCTCTCCTGCACATGGCGGAACCTGCTAAGCTTAGTCCATTTGGGAAGGCGGCGACAGACGAGGAGAGGGCGAAATTATAGATTTTGCCTACGGAATCTGTAGTTTTTCCAGTAAGTTTGGCGTTTGGTTAACCACCTACCCTAGAAAAAAACATTGGTTATGAAACGAATAACATCGCCTTAGATTAGACAGGAAAAACGGCAACGACACAAGCAATGAATAACGATAATGTAAGAACTCTTGGAGTAGTTAATTGGAGAGTGTTTGTGGTGAATAGGTCAACCTGGCGGCAGATGTTAAACGTGGCTCAGACTAACACCCTGTTGTAGGCCAGCTTAAGTAAGTAAGATTATAATTATTGATCTTCAAAAAATAAATTAAATTCATCCTTCAACCTTGGTGTTATTTGTAGTTATATTGCTTCAATTGAATGGCAAACAAGTGAACACTTTTTACTTTTGTCCGTCGCGTCGCTACCGGCGGAATCGTTTCAATAAAACAAAAAATCTATTTATCGACTCCGTATTGGGCGAATTCTTACAATCGAAAAATCGCAACGGATTATTTTTGTTAAGAATTCGTACAAAATTGAGACCATTGCTGCGGTAAGTCAGCCATGATTTAATGCATGACGCCATACAATAAAGTGACTTAATTCGTTTCCATTTCGTTTCACTGATGACAATATCAGTGATCTTTAAATATGCAAAATTATTGATGATTTTTCATTACTCCTATAATAATAAAGGTCAGAAAACATATATGTATGTTGATAAAATCAAAGTATTTAAACATATTTCCCGCATATAAATGAGTATATCGACCATCAAGTCCATATATTAGAATATATTCAAATTTATGATATGGGCAGCAAAATTCCTTTCCAAAAAGTATATCATGGTTCATTAGTTATGATTATATAATATTATTGGAAAGAGGATCTCCTGTGTGCTATTTGCACAAAACCATAAATTATGCTAAAAAAGTAGTAAATTCGTACACTTTTATACATACTTTTTCGAATTAAGGACAAAACATTGTATTTTCTATACAAAATCAATGTTTAATTTAGCTTCCCAAAGATGTCGCCAACAATTTTGATCTCATTGTGTGACTATATATAAAAAGACAATACTATAAGTATATAATTTGACATATTATTATGGTAAATCAAATTACAAATGTTGTAACATTTCTTTTTTATAAGACATATTTCTAGCATACAAACTTTCATCAGCATCAACGAGGATAGAGCTTAAAAGTAATCCTATATCCATTCTCGTTGATGAAAGTATAGTTGAGTTGGCCATATACCTTCTGTATTACATTATATTACCGTATATATAGGTTGAAAATGGAAAATATCTATTCTATTATTTTACCCATCATCGCATCGTTTTCCACATTTTCACATATTCTAATATGGAAATTCGATAATATTAATATATTCCATATATTAATATTATTTTATTATATAAAATCATAATTTAAAAATGGCTTAAACAAATATCTCAAAATATTATAATTTGCTCGAAGAGCTATCACATATATCTCTATTATATTAATATTCAGTCAGCATGGAGTAGTGAGTAGCGTCACGGCTTAGTGTTGAAGAGGTTGTGGGTTCGAGACTCGGCAGGGTCACAAAATTTTCACAACTGGACTATATTACCTTTCATTCGCAGGTGTTTAAGCGATTGCAGTGGTTTAAAACTCACTTAAAAAGCCGTTGGTACGCCTATATGACACCAACTGATAGGGTGCCTCATATTCTGTAAAAAAAAAACCGCCCCACTGATCACCATAAATGTGGCTAGTGCGAGTTGCTGACAACGCTCCACCTTTGATATAATCAAAGATATAGTCGTCAATGAAAACCATGGTATCAGATAGAAAAAAAGGGTAAAATGGTCCCTATGCTCCCACGCT
>JANSTW010086113.1:0-19048 GCA_027564275.1 Diadocidia ferruginosa | reverse complement strand
CTAGAACTTTCTATTTTTGTGTGAAATTTAAAGTGCGGACGGACGGACGGGCAACATTTTTTTTCCATTTTTCGGTATAGAATTCAAAGAGAAGCAGAAAAATATATTTTTAATTTTTTCGATTTTTCAAAATTTCATCGCGATTACAAGACTTATTTATTCTAAACTAACCGTATATAAATAAAAGTAAAAAGGAATGGGCTTTAAAAGATAAAATGATGAGTAATTTATCATCAAAAACATCCGATTGTTTATTTTTTTTTATATAATGTTTAGTATGCTGTTTGAGTAAAGGTATTAATGTGATATAGTTCTGCTCCTAATATTAGAGTAAAACTGTATAGCACTATAAATTATAGTTTGGGTAAATCTTGCGAAAAACGTATAATTCAGATAGAATTTAGTTGACAACATTATATAGTCTGGTCTCTTAAAACATTTTGCCCTGTATCAGCTGTGGCCTGTGTATCACCGTCATTATTTTTATGAAACAACATTTTTTTGTTAGGAAAATATTAGGATTTTAGAAAATGAATATTACCGAAAAATATTTTTAAAATGGCGGATTTTATTATAAAAAATTAAAGTGTCAAGTTCATTTGGCATTTGGCTAAGTTTATTGCAGGAAAGCTAATTTTGTGGTTGATTACGATAAAATTATAAAAATAAAAAAAATTCCAACTATGTTTCTGAAGAAAATAATACAATATCGCTGAGTTATAGTTACAAGATGGCGGTCTAAAACCAAAATTATTCTTTACTTAAGTATTCAAATATTTACATGATTTCTCAAAACATTGGAAATTGGAATAGAATTAACGGTTACTTAAAAAAACACCATACCGACGCGCCAAATATTACATTAACCTTAATTTTTTTAAATCTCATGGACTCACCTACATACTAAATTAAATTTTAAAATTATTTTACCATCGAGTTCATGAGAATTTTTCAAATTTTTGATTTAAAGTTGGCGCGTCGTTAAAATGATTTTTTTCAAGTGGTCGTTTTTTGGAATTCAATAGTTTTTTTTATATTTTCTGAAAATTGTAAATTTTCTTAAAAAAATAAATTTTGTTTCATAAAAATCGGTCCATAAATGACGGTGATACAGAGCAAAAATATTTCCATAGTCGCCATCTTGAATAAGTCCGCTATTTTGTACTTTTTTAAATCTTCAAAATATATAAATATTATATTGTTGGAGCTACCCGGTATTAAAATTTTGAAAAAAATATGTTAAATTTTTAATGAGTTACAATTGATTTTGTTTCTGACCGCCATCTTTAATAACTCCACCGCCATCATCGATTTGTTTTCTTGGAAATATTGTCTAAAAAACTTATTTTATGTTATAATCAACAGTATAAAATTGTTTTTTAACCAGCATAAAATAAGCGAATGCACTCTGAGTCCTAACTATTATGTCTCCTGTTTTTCTCAAATAGCATACTAAGCATTTTAAAAGAAACAAAATATGATGATGTAGCGAAGTATAAACTATATCCTTATATAAATAAATGTACAAATTATATAAATGTAAAATTAAAAACAAATCCTTTAGCAAATATATTAAAATTAACATAATATAAATTACAAAATCTTCATTATATTGAGTATGAATGAATAAAGCGAAGACCAAACGCAAGGACGAAAAAATCTAAAAATTATATATTTCCAATATCCGCATTCCGCACACCTATATATATGTTCAAAGAAGAATAATTACACAATTACTTATTTTGGAACTTGATGTATGAGAGGATTCGAATTAGTTTTGGATTATTTGAAATAATATAACACATATTATATATAATTTTATGGGCGAAAATTTTTAAAACATAGTTTTAGATTAATGATTTGTCGAAAAACATAAAAATTCTGCAGCATTACACATTGGTATAACCAATTTTATTCGAATATCACATAAAGTGGATTACTTGTTCAAAAATATGCTTTAAATTAAAAATTTCTCTTATCTAAAACATTCAGCACAAGCTACACACACACACACATATATATATATATTCAGAAATTGTCATAAATAAAAAAGTTTTGTGCTCTGTGGAAATAATTTAATTTGCTAAAATATTTTATATAATAAATTTTATAAAAAATATCTTTCCGATTTTATTTTTTGGTTTAGCAATAACTTATAAAATATTTTTAAGAGAATCAATTAAAAAAAAATATTTATGCTAGCGAGTGTTTAAAACGCCCATATTTCGCCCATAAAATATTAGAAAACAAAAAGAAGCTTTAAAAGGTCGTGTATTCTTATGAATAAATATGAATTTAATTTATTAAAAACAGAAAATATTAAATTTAAAAACAATTAAACGACTAAATTAACTATATTATATAATTATATATGAGAAAAACCCCCAAAATTTGTATTTTATTTGTTAATTATATTTATAATGAAAAGAAACAAAAATTGTTAGAAATATTTAAATAAAATTATAAGGTGTGTTTATTATCCATCCGTAGTAAAGAATAATTAATTATTTTTAAATAAAGGCTAAATATGTTCCTTGCCACTCAAAATATTGACGTGAATTTTCAGAATAAATTTGTTCAAATTTTTTGAGAATCTACAGTTTAGCGCTTATGGCCCAGGCCCTAACGGACCCTTATCCATGAAGGAGGCGGATCCCCCTCTCAGACAACAAAAATCACTATAACAATTAGTGCTCTTTCCTTCTTGGACGGGAGAAGGGGTCAAAGTTTTGTCGAAATTTCAAAAAAATCATATTTTGGGGGGTTTGAAGGGGAGGGAGGGGTGTAAGAAATGTATGGTATCAAATAAAAGGTATTACAAATACCTATAATTAATAAATTTAAAAAAAAGTTGACGCAAATCCAACACTATATACAATATACATACAGGTCATCATCATCGTTTCCTTTACTCCAAAGCGAGGGAGCATAGGGACCATTTTACCCTTTTTTCTATCTGATACCATAATTTTCATTGACGACCATATCAAAGGTGGAGTGTTGTCAGCAACTCGTACTAGCCATATTTTTTGGTGATCAGTGGGGCGGGTTTTACAATATATGAGGAACCCTTTCAGTTCGTATCATATAGGCGGACAACGGCTTTAAGTGACTTCCGGGCCACTGCAATCGCTTTTTAATAAACACCTGCGAAAGAAAGGTGATAACCCAGATGTGAAAATTTTTTGGCCCTACCGAGCCTCGAACCCAAAACCTCTTGATTACAGAGCCGTGAATTTACCCACTGCTCCATACTGGTTACAGTACCATACTGGCTACATATAGGTGGAAGAGGCAAAAATCTGATTTTTATATATTTGTTCGTATAGGCGGAAGAGGGCTGAGAAAAAAATCATTAAAGCAGCGTCCGAAAAATATTTAAAAATACAGTTTTTGTACTTTTTCCCTTATCAGAGGGCTGGCGCCCCCGGAACCCCTGCTTTGTGTTAATTTTTTTATCGGGGAGTTACCGCCACCCGCCTTCCTCCAGTACTAGGAGTTTAAAGAAGCTGTGGCCGAGAAAAAAGATCTAAAAATACGATTCTTGTACATTTTACATTATCACGGGACTGTCCCCTCCCGATCAGGGTTGCTTTGTGGTAATTTTCTTATTATGCTGTATAATTTAATTCATCATCATTGTCGTGTTTTTTACTCCAAAGCGAGGGAGCATAGGGACCATTTTTGCGCTCTATCTGACACCATGCTTTTCATTGATGATTATATCTCTGACTATGTCAAAGGTGGAGTGTTGTTAGCAACTTGCAGTAGTCATATTTTTTTGGTGATCAGTGGGCGGATTTTTACACTATATATGAGGAAACCTATTAGTTGGTATCATATAGGCGGACAACGGCTTTAAGTGACCGGGCCACTGCAATCACTTTTTAATAAACACTTGCGAAAGAAAGGTGATAACCCAGATGTGAAATTTTTTGGCCGTACCGAGCCTCGAACCCACAACCTCTTGATTACAGAACCGTGATGTTATTTTTTTAATTAAACCCTTCTGACACAGGCCACACCCGACATAGAAAAATGTTGGTTCCAAAACTTATATGGCTAACTGCTCCAAGTGTCAACCTTTCATTTGACACACACTTAAATTTGCTATCTCGGCCCCGCCCTTCTTTAAAAATAAATATATTTAAAAAATATTTTTTATATTTGCTTCTCAAACAGTCCCCACCTACATGGAGTATTACATTTTCCCCAAACTTTTTTTTAAATTTTATTTTTGACCATACATTCCACAAACCATCCAAAAATATAATAATTTTTCTGAAATTTTTACCAAACTTTGATCCCTTCCCCCGTCTAAGGGGGAGAGCGCCAAGCAGTATATAGTGGTTTTCGAAGTCTGGAAGAGCCCCCACTTTGAGGGGAGGGTCCAATAGAACCTGGACCCATAAGCGCTAAAGTTTTTAATTTTTAATGTTATGCTCATTTATACATTTTTTTAAATTATTGTATTTGGCTTAAATGACTGATATGCTGAATTTTTATTAATTTTCAAAACTATAAAAATTATTTTTAAACGATAATGATATCAAACGGGATTTTTTTATAAATTTTTAAAATTTTTAAGTGGGTCTTAATTTTTAATTTGAGGCTGAATATCTGAAATGTTTATGTTAGTGTGAGAAGAGAATGACCTACAAAATATTAAAATTAACAAAAACAAAAATTAATTAAAATTAAATTCAAAATGAGTGTAACATATTTAAGAAGAAACAAAAAAACCCAACAATTAATATAAATACACACAAAAATAGCCGATTTCAATAAATTATATTCTTAATGTTTTTAGAAATAAAAATGAAAATACAAATTAATCAAAATATGAACAGAATAATATTGACGAGTGTCAGTCAGAAAAAATTTTAACAATTAAATAAATAAAAAGCCTATAGATATTATGAAACAACAACAGAAAATATATTAAATAATAATTAAATCAGTATAAACAAAATGTGTTTTATTTATAAAAAAATATTTTTATTTACACTTTAGAATATTGTCTGTAAGGTAATAAGGTTATTTTTGACAGTATATTTGATTATATAAGGGGGTGACATGACATAACACCCAAAGACATAACGCCCAACCGCTATAACAAGGTTTTTTTCTAATTCTAAACACAACATAGCAGCCAAAATATGAAGCCATATCGCTTTGTTTACAATTTTTAGAAAGGAAGTTTTATCGTTGTTTAACGGTGTAAGCTTGTTAATTTACTCACTCAAAATAGTTCAACTATACCATTATTATCCCTATATTTTAAATTTCGAACAATTTAAAAAAAAATCAATAAATTTTTTACTGTCCCTCTCAGTAGAACAGACGTTGTTTAGTGCAGCTCTCTACATCTAATAAAATTTCTAGAGAATCCGACTGGAAAGAAATTCTTCACTTGAGTAATTTTTTTATATTAATTGTTAAATTATTTTTAAATTTGGCTCAACTGATGTAAAACGAATATGCTCCAAATAGGATCCCACCCCCTCTATTCTGTAAAGACTCATCTCCCGAAAACAAAATAATGCTACGACTTTTGAGTTTTCACTCCCTCCTCTTTCGGCAGGGAAGGGGTTTAAAGTTTGTACGCAAAAGTGTTAAAGTGCTATTTTTTTGATGTTATACACCTAAATACAAAATGAAAAGGGTAGGCTAATTATAAATTTGTGTAGTGTGAACTTAAGGGGGGTCACTTCCTCTTTCAAAATGGTAAGGGCTTAAGGTTTGTATGAAAAATATAAAAAATAAAATGATATGATAGATTAAGTATAGCGACCTCAGCAAAAGTTAAAAAATGGAAAAATCCGGAACATGCCCTTGCACCGAAAAGCCCTGGTACCGATAGTTTTGGCACAGAAAGCAACCGAAAAAGCAACCCTGATTGAATGTGTAGTAAAATTAGTATTGTTTATATCAGGCTAGTTCACATGGCCTCAATTGAGCCTTTTTGCGAGTGTATACGTACAAAGTTTTATTAAAAAAAGTAATAAAAACCACAACAATAATTTTATATTAAATTTCAATAATAATTTCATAAATTTACTACCACCTTATATTCATTTTTTTGTGACTATACGTATACATCTATGCGGTGCTTTTATTATTGTGTTAGTTCTAGGCACTTTTTTTATATTTACATTATCTGGAATTAATATTTTCCTTCTAAAAAAACAGGGCTGCTTTTTAAATAAAATAAAATTTTCAGTGTCAAGGCATTTCGGTGCCAGGGCTTTCGGTGCCAGGACTTTTCTGTGCCAGGGCATGTACCCTAAAAATCGTCTCTAAGTAGATATAGGGGTTCGAAATTCGAATAATCATATACTATAGAACGATTTTTTGTTCATCTAGGGGTCCCCTAAAACCAATTAAAAAATTTTGCGCGTATCCGCGGGACACCCTGTATATGTTGTGTGTATTCAAATTAAAGGTCTTAAGTAAACACTACTACAACAAATTATAATTTTCTACTCTTTCATTCTGTATATGTATGGCATTAAATTTTAAAACTCTTGCATTCAAACTTTAAACCCCTCTCCTGCTGAAACGGGAAGTTTCCTCCAATTTTTTTAAATATGAAGTAGTGTTATACCCAATCAGACCTACAATCGACACTATGTCACTTGAAAAGTTCTTTATACATTTTCATGATTTTGTAGCACAGTGTAATTTATAAAGTTGTTTAAAAATATTATTATTCAGAACGTTGACACAACTAAATATTGCAATATAATTTATTTGAACAACATTTAATATTTAAAATAAATCCTTTTTTGTTTAATTCAATATTTATTTTTAGTGCATACAAATAAACAAAATGTGTGATTTAAAATAAATAGCCCATTTAGTTATATCGATTAGTTGCAAAGCTAAAATTTAAAGTCAAATTAAATCAAAAGTAATTGCCACTAACGATGGATTTATCGCAATTACCGTGTTCTAGTTCAAGTGTGGGTCCGGCAAGTCAACTGCTCGGTCTGCTATTGCAAACAATATTTGCCAAACAATGTGGCATTATAGCGAATTGGCCACCAGACTATGGCACAAGTTTGGTCAATGAAAATGAAGCAGTTGAGTTAAGTGACTATGATTTTATAGTGGTTGGTGCTGGATCGGCAGGTTCAGTGGTGGCTAATCGGTTAAGTGAAAATAAAGATTGGAAAATATTGGTGTTAGAGGCGGGCAGTATACCACCGATGGAGTCGGAAGTACGTGATTATTAGAACAGATTAACTAATTGTAAATGACTTTTATTTATACAGATACCATTGCTGATTTATTTTACACTAAACACTCAATACGATTGGGGTTACTATGCAGAAAAATCAACATTTGAAGCAATTAGTCAAATAAACGGAACTCATTTGGCGAGCGGTAAAATGTTGGGAGGATCAAGTTCTATGAATCATGGCGTATATGTACGTGGTTTTGTAAACGATTTTGATAAGTGGGTTGCGTCAGGATTGCCATTATGGAATTGGGAAAGTAATTTAAAATACTTTAAAAAGTCCGAAAACCAGAAGGATCAGTTTTTAGCACAAAATACAAAATATCACAGCGTGGGCGGTTATTTGCCCGTTGATCATTTCAACTATCAGGGAGACATAAAATATATAATACGTGATTGTTATTCAGACATTAATATTCCGGAAATTGACGACATAAATGCCGATCAATATATCGGCTCAGTATTTGAGGAAGGTGTACTGAATAATGGCCGACAAACCAGTGTGGCAGAGGCATTTTTGGTTCCTATCAGAGACAGGCAAAATTTAAATATTATTCAAAATGCTAGGGTCACAACGTTAAACTACAACAAAGATGGATCAGTGGCAGGGGTAAATTTCATTTTGAACGGAACTAAACATCTAGTAGCTACTGCTAAAAAAGAAGTAATTCTATCGGCTGGTGCATTAAATAGTCCACTTATTTTATTGAATTCAGGAATTGGTCCAGCCGACGAATTAAAACAATTCAATATCGGTTTGGTACGTGATCTTGCAGTAGGATACAATTTGCAAGATCATTTGTTCATACCGTTTGTGATTGGACTATACAAATCATCTACACCACAAGCTTCGCAGTTAAGCGAAGTGGCTGACGGTTATTATCAGTATTTGATGACAGGCACCGGTGACTACTCTAACATTGGTATTAGTGAACTGAATGCATTTATTAACACTGAAATTAATGCGAAATTTCCAAACATTCAGTTGGACACGACATTCTTCTCCAAGAATACACAAAATCTGCAATCCCTATTGACTATATTCGGCTTTGAAGATTCTATAAATCAAAATCTAGTACAAATAAATCAACAAGCCGATACCGTACTTATTTTGGTTAATTTGCTTAATCCAAAATCTAGAGGAGTGCTGAAGCTGAGAAGCAATAATCCTTTGGATAGTCCAAAAGTTTACACAAACTACTTTCAAGAACAAGAAGACATCCGGACAATAATTAAGTCTATTCGAATTTTACAGCAATTTTCAAACTCTTCAACATTTATACAAAATGAAGGCAAAATTGAGAAAATAAATTTAGCGGATTGTGATAATTTGGTGGACGACAGTGACACTTATTGGGAATGTTACTCAAGACATCTGACGGCCAGTGCATATCATTTTGTTGGTACCGACAAAATGGGCCCGGCCAATGATCGCGAGGCTGTGGTCGATGAACGCCTAAGGGTGCATGGAGTTAAACGTTTACGTGTCATCGATGCTAGTGTAATGCCCATAATCATAAGCGGAAATACAAATGCACCGACAATTATGATTGCAGAAAAGGGATCTGACTTTATAAAACAGGACTGGTTATGGTCGACTTATTTGGCAAATGTGTTTGATTATTTTTTAAGTAAAGCAAAAGATTTTATTAATTCATAAATATTTGAATAAAAAATATGGTTTTTCATTTATTATACTAAAATAGTATTAAATACAATACTTTTGAGATAAGATATATAAAAATCGGTCCAAGAGCCCCCAGTGGACAGTATTACTGGGATGCTGCTTTTACTATATTTTAACATCTAAAAACTGACACAAACCAAAATATTCTCTATTAGTTGACATTTTTGAACAAACATGTGAACTATTAGATATTTATAACAGTATAAAATAAATCTTTAACCTAGAAACCCAAGGTGAAATCTCAGGGTATATAAGAACACATAAAACCTACTCTTACACCAACATGTACCAAAATTATCAAACCCTCCCATGATCATCCTCACATTCCAATTACAAAATTTATGTATCGTTCACTCTTAAGTCGTGACGTCAGAAACGAGCCAGACCCTACATGCAATCCCAGAAAATGGGACCACTAATAATGCTACCTTACTAAAAATTTGCCAAATCCGACCACTGGTAAAAAACTTTCTCTAAAAGCTCATATTTTTCGGCCATTTTTATAAAGAAAATCGTATGGGAGCTGGCCTTCTTCTTTGACCTAGAGACTCTAAATGCAATCCTAGAACTAAAAATCTCTTAAAACTCACCCCCACCAAAATTTGATTAAATCCGCTCACTGGTAAAAAACTTTCTATATATGCTCATATTTTTCGGTCATTTTAGAAAAAAACATCGTATGGAAGCCCCCTTCATCTTTAACATAGAGACTCTTAATGCAATCTCAGCGTATGGGAGTACTTAAAACTCCCTCCCACCAAAATTTGGCTAAATCCGGCAACTGGTAAAAAACTTTTTTTATATGCTCATATTTTTCGGTCATTTTAAAATAAAAAAAAATCGTATGGGAGCACCTCTTCATACCTAGACCTAGAGACTTTAACTGCAATCCCAGACTATGGGACCACTAATAACACATCGTCCTAAAAAATTGGCCAAATCCATCGACTGGTGTAAAACTTTCTTGTGTCTAATATTTTGCTGACGGACGAACGAACGAACGGACGGACGGACGGACATTTTTTATTTTCTAGTTTTTCTGAATCAGGGCATAATAACAAAATATGGTATCGGCACTTTGATCATTTTGACCTAAATTAAGGATTGTACTATTTTCATACCAACTCCATATATATATTATATGGATTTTTTTAATGAATAGTAAAAGCAAAAAATTTAATATATGACATACATTATTATTCTTACTCTAGCAGTTATGATATATTATAAATGTGTACAACAAATATGCATTTTAATGAACATAGTACATACACAAAATTTAAGTATTATATACCTACAATATAAAAGGTCATCATCTTGTCTTTACTTCTAGACAGGGGAGGCATCCACAAATATCCAACATCGCACTCTATTTCTTACCCAACTCTTAAGGTCAAGCCATTCTTTTACCTCAGCATTTGGCCGGCTTGTCTGCGAGTGCGATTACCTTGTTTAGGTTCCGCAATGTCACTATTCAGTTTTCATAGACTGAGGAAGTGTAGCGTATGACCAATTCAGTTCCACTTTTTATGCTTTATCATTTTTTTAACACCACTCCTCCTCTACAGATCTTTGTTTGATATAACATCTGGCTAAGATGTATTTTTATACGTAATATATACTCTGGTTGAAAACTTGAATAAATATAATCTGGTTGGTTGGTTGGTTTTGGTTTCAGTGTGACAAGACCAGTAAGACCAGCTAGATCACAATAAGCAAAAACTGCTGTTTCGACTTCACGCGTAAGATACTTAGATACCGTATAATGAAAATCTTAATAATTAATTTTCAAAATAAAAACGATACAAATCAATTTCCCTACATGACTTCCTATATGATGGTTGGTTGGTTGCTGTGGCAGGTCCAGCAAGATGACTAGACCACAATTAACAAAACAATGCCGTTTTGATACCACGTGAACGAGAACCTTGTACACCAAATGAAAGTATAAGACATTTTATCCAATTTGTGGAATTGAGGAAACCCAGGATCTTCCTGATCTCCGTGACAGGTTAATCACAAACAAAGTGTTTGATTGTCTTCGGTTCGTTCACAGCATTACTGCTGCGACACAGCTCGTTGTGTGGGATGCCTAATATGGTCGCATGGACGTAAGGTTCTAGAGAGAATCGCAACATGTCGGGAAATATTCAAACGAGATAGAGATACAAGTGCGTCTGTTCTATTTTGGTTGTACGAATGCCAGGCCATCCTGGCATTACGATAAGAAATTCATCTACTCCATCTCAAGTTTACTTATTTTAAGAAATGCAATTTAATGCTAGATCAATATCAAGGGATAAGCCAAGTCTGGCCAGTTCATCGGCACGATCATTACCAGCAATACACCCAAACCAGAGTAACATCATACAAATCGCTAATAATTAAAAGTTCTTTATGACATTGCTTATGGTTTGGAAGCCTAATTGATTCCGATAAGTTGAGTAATACACAGACAATACTGGTACCAGCTCCACGCTCCATCTTTGAACACTACTAACCGCAAGATCTTAAATTTAATGAACATTTGATTTTCTTATCGAGATTGTTTTTCCGAAAGAGTTGTGGCTTCTACTACAACAGATGCAAAAATTAAGCCTTTGGCTCTTTGGCTTTCACCACAAGATATATCGAACAGGTCTAGCGAAAATCGCTCTGGCATATTTTATTTTTCTCGAAATAAAAATAAATAAAATATGTGCAAGTAGGGCAGTTTATAGAATATAGGTATAAAATAATATTGATTTAATTAATAAAACACCTGTTATATGTCTTTAGTACAAAAATAAAACAAAATATTTTTTTTTAAATAATTAACTTTATTTAAAAGCCATATTGTTGTTTAATGAAGTCGGAAACCTTTTCACCAATCATTATAGCTGGAGCGTTGGTGTTGCCACAAACTAAAAGCGGCATAATACTAGCGTCAGCCACTCGCAATCCTTTAATACCATGAACTTTTAGGGTAGCATCCACAACTGAGGTGCTATCAGATGCAGGTCCCATTTTACATGTTCCAACAAAATGATAGTCAGTAGAACTCATATATCGAGCATAGCATTCCCAATATGAATCACTATCGTAAATGAATTTACTATCGCACTCAGCGATTGTAACTGTTGCTGGAACACTTTCGGCTTGCCTCATCACTGTTGTATTGAATACTTTTTGTGCGATTCTAATGCCATCCACTACTCGTCTTACATCATCCGCATCGCTTAAATAGTTCGCATAAATTTTTGGTTTATCCAATGGATTGCTACTTCGAAGTTGAATAACGCCTCTTGATTTGGGTTTATACAGAGAAATTACGATAAATAAAAGTGGGGCTATGTCATTGGAAGCAATTAGCGAATTTGTAATTTCGTCATTATATCCAAAACTACTTAACACCAACTGTATGTCGTCTGAAGATTTCTCAAGATAAAAAGTCTCCAATTGTAAATCTGGATAGTTTGGATCGTTCACTGTGCTTACGTAATTGGTAAACTGATTAGCATCTATGGAGGCAAATTCACTTTGCCGAGTTAATAAGTAATCTCCATAGCTATACGCTAGTTCAGTTTCAGTTTCTATTTTTGCTGTCGACTTATGAATTTCAACAGCAATCGGTATAATCATATGATCTTGCAAATTCAGGCCAACAGATAAATTTTTCACCAGTGTTATATTCATATCTTTTAGATGCTGGGCAGGTCCGATTCCAGAATTCATAAGAATTTGTGGAGAGTTTATTGCGCCAGCCGATATAATAACTTCCTTCTTCGCTGATACTTTAAGATTTGTTTTGCCATTTAAAACAAAATTCACACCCGTAACTCGTTTATTTTGATCAAAAATCAATGTTGTAACTTGTGCATTTTTAAGTATTTTTAAATTGGTTCGATTTGTAGCGGACAGAAGGAATGCTTTAGCTGAACTACAACGTGTACCATTGTCAAGTGTTCCTTCAAGATCAACTATACCCAAATTTTGTTCACCATTTGCATCTAAAATATCCCTATAACCCAATTCATTGTAGGCACTTCTAAGAAGCTTTATCGCCTCCTTTTCTGTTTTCTCTGAGTATCGATCCACTTTTAAAAGACCACCAACGGCATGATTTTTTCGATCAGCTGCAATCTCAGGCACACGCTGATCTTCCGATTTTTTAAAATACTGCAGAACATTATCCCAATTCCAAGTGGGATTACCCAGTTCCTCCCAATGGTCATAGTCTTGCTTATTACCTCGAGCGTATACCATACCGTTTACACTGCTACAGCCGCCTAACATTTTACCACGTGGCCAATATGTTCCGTTAGGCATACCCAATGATCCAGTTGTAGACGGTTCACAAAAATAATTCCAGTCGTATGGAGTGTTTTGCATTGTAAAAAAAAGAGAGGGTATCTAAAAATGTGGTAAGCTTTTATTTAGTTAAAAACACAAGACTAAAGTGTGTCATTCCTCCCCCTCCTCCCTCTTGAATTCTTTCAAAACTTTGTAGGGGGTATAGAAATCTCCAATAAACCAGTTTTTCTTGGAGTTTGTGGCGTTCGGACCCCTTTCGGAGGGGGTATTCAAAAGTTTTAAATTAAATTAAAAATTAAGGGAACGCGCAACCTCTTTTAAAATGGGAAGGGATTTAACTTATTATTATTATTATTATTTATTTAACATAAACTAAAAAAAAAGTACAAATTTACTTATATCTATAGTTTTTAAATATGCATTTGTCGTTGCGGGAGAGTTTCCGATTTAACCATACGTAGATTTATTTATATTAAAGTAAAGAAAAATTTATAGAAACTTTTAAAAGGGTCAAATTAAAAAATAACTTACTAGCTAAAGATAAGAGAAAATATAGGTGTGAGAAGAAATCTAATTTTTACTTATAAACTAAAAAATGTTTGATTTAAGTTTAATTGATGGTATATATTTTATAAATTGCTTAAATATTCACGAAGCAATTTCTTAAATATTAGAAAATTGCCTTCGTTTTTTAATTCAGATGGTATGTTATTGTAGGATATTATTGCGCTTTGTATAGTATTGTTTTTATTACTTAAATTTAAAATGCTATGTATATTATTACTGCTTCTTGTGTCATGACCATGTAGTTCAAAATTACTAGATATTTGAATATTGTGTCTAATTAGATTATTTTTTAATTTATATATAAAGAGAATTTGGCAGAATTTAATTATATTGTCTAGTGCTAAGAATCTTTCATTGTATAGAGTATTGGTGGACGTGAACCAAGGCTTATCAAAAACAGCTTTTATGGATTTGTTTTGCAGTCTTTTTAATTCAGATAGTTTTTGTTTTGGCCCATTCGCGTATATATTAATCATATATGTAAATTGTGGATAGATATGTGCAAAATATAATTGTATACGTGATTTAATAGGTAACCTTTTACCGATACGCTTAATCGCTCCAATCAACGATGAAGTTTTTTTCTTTATAAAATCGATGTGCTTATCCCATTTGAATTTTTCAGTAATTTTCAGACCTAAGTATACCGTTTCATGTACTTTTAATAATGTTTCATCATTTATTAATAGTTGAAATGAGTCGTTTTCGTTATTATTTTTTTTAAAAACAATATAATTTGATTTTTTAGGGTTGGGAAAGAGACAATTATTGTTAAAATATGCCATTAGCGTATTGATGTCTTCTTGCATTTGATAATGCAGCTCGGCGATAGATTTACTTGCATATGTGATAGCAATATCGTCAGCGTACAGTTGCATATTACCATTCAGCTTGCAATCAAATATATCATTGATAAAAATGATAAATAGTGGGGCAGCCAGTCGCGATCCTTGTGGAACTCCGCAGAAAATGTTTTTTGTTTGACTTTTTATTTTATTGATTTCTACAAACTGGCTTCTTTCATAAATGAAATGTTTAAACATTAAGACGGCATCATACGATAGGTTTAACAAAGACAATTTTTCTATCAAAAGTTTATGTGATACACTATCGAAAGCTTTTTTAAGGTCGATAAATAATACTGCAGTTATTTTTTTTTTTTTTATATTCATTTCAATGTTGGTGATTAGTGTTGTACAGGCTATTTCAGTACCAGAGTTTTTTATAAATCCAAACTGATTTACATTAAAAAATGAAGTGTCATAAAGAAAACTCATTAATTGTTCATAAAGAACAAGTTCAGTTAATTTAGCAAAAGTGGTGCTTATACTTATTGGTCGATAATTTTCAGCATTTTCTTTATCACCAGCTTTGTATATAGGAATAACCTTTGAAAGTTTCAATTCATTAGGGTATTCGCTACATAGGATCATGTGGTTAATCATAATTTTAAATTTATCTATCTCCATTGGTGCTAAAAGTTTTAGCATTTGAACTGTTAATTCATCATATCCAGGAGATGTATTTTTTAATTTAGATATATAATATAATATAGTATCATTATCAACCGTCCTGAAATAGAATATGTCTCGGTTAAGAATGGGGGTAAAATTAATGTTTACATCATAAACAGAATTTATATAAGAACTTTGGCCGACAGATATAAAATAATCATTAAATATATTGCAAATATCCTTAGCATTATTAATAAATTGGTCGTTGCTTTTAAGAGTTTTCGGGAAAGAGAAAGATGATATTTCGTTGTCGTATAGACAAGAATTTATAACTTGCCAGGTTTTTCTACTGTCTGTGCCACAATTTGTAATTCTGTTGTTGTCATAATTTTCTCTTGCCAGTTTAATTTTATTAGATAAAAGATTTCTTAATTTAATAAAATTTCGCTTGATTATTACATCAGCAGGAAATTTCTTATGTGCTTTATATAAATTATTTCTCTCTTCTATCATATATTTTAAATTTTTATTTATATAGGGCAACTTATTATTGTAATTAACTGTAATTTTTTTAGAAATTAAATTATTTTGGATAATCGGAGAAATATTATTAAAAAAACTATTGTATGATGTCATTTCACCAGACGAGTCGATATTGCAATTAATTGTATTCGTATATTCTTCGATAAATTTATTTATGTCAATTTTAGTAACAGTTTTAATACATCCTTTTTTATTACTTAAGGTAAAGTTTTTGTGTTGGATTTGAAGGGTTAGGCTTTCGTGATCAGTGAAGCAGTGAGACCGAATTAAAAGATCATATTTATAATTGAATAAATCAACCAAAATGTGGTCAATGACACTCTTCGATGATTTCATAATTCTTGTGCTATATTTTCTGTGTTTTTTATTTAGAATTTCAAATCCATTAGTGTTTATTATGTCTAAGTATTTTACGACAGTCCCATCTTGTGCCTTCAACAAGTCCAGATTCATATCTCCCACTACTATACAATTTTTGTTATTTGATAATATATTATCTAGTTTTTCTAAAAATAGGTCATTTTTGGTATTATAAGTGGCTATTATTTTCATCTTCAATTTTCTTAGATAAACTATTAAAAAATTATTAAATTTATCTGAATATTCATAATTTAAGTTGGACTGTATATTGTTATGAACATACATGGTTATGCCACCACCTCTCGAATTTCTTATACTATTATACGCAACATACCCATCAATATCATAAAATCCTAAATCGTTTAAGTTTAGCCATGTTTCGATAATTATGATTATATGATAAGTTGTGTTATTGTTGTGTAAGAGCAATGTTTTAATTTCATGCATTTTATTTTTTATGCTCCGGACATTTAGACAAAATATGTTAAATAGACCGTTGCTTTGCTTTGGTTTTTTGTTAAGTTTGTGTACAATATTTATTTGTGGATTAGTATACGGTATATTAAAATTTGTGTTAGCCATTAAAAATATTTGTTATGGGTGTTAGATGCGGACTTATTATAATGAGAATTAAATTTAGATTCAGACGGTTCTTATATTGTAATATTTGGATTTTTGAGATTTTCGATTTGATCAAGATTTCTTATACAAAATATTTCAGAATTATCAGTTTTTCTAACAAATACTCTCCCGTTTTTGCTCCATATATATTTATAACCATGGGTACGTAGTTGTTTTGCCTCTTGTAGTAGTTTTTGAACATAAGTAGTTAGCTGCTCGATAATTTTTATTTTATTTTTGTGTTCGAAACCAATGTTGCTGGTATAAATTTCTTTAACTTTACAAAGTCTTAATAAACTTTGCTTTGTGTTGTAATTATGTAGTTTGATGAAGATAGGTGCTGAATTATTATTAATATTTGAAGTATTGTTGGAACTAATATTAGTATTAGAGTTTTGGTTTTGATATATTTCATCGGTGAAACTTTCTTCTTCATTTATATTAAGAAAATTAAAAATTTGCTTTACGTTGTTTGTGAGTGTTTGTGAGTCTTGTGCTATAGGCACACCAAAAATTACAATATTTTTAGATAATTTCGCTTGTTTTTCATGATTTATTTGATCACACAGTTCATCCACTTCTTTTTTTAGATTTGAATTTGAATTTTTTAACAAATCAAATTCTTTTTTAAGAATTTTATTCTCGTTAATTACCTGTGTATGCTTTGCAAGAAGATCATCGTATTGGTTACTCATGAATTGCAAAGTTTGATTAGCTTCTTTTAGGTCATTAGCAATATTTTTCACCATTTCTTTCAAAACAGCGATTTCAGGATCCCCAGAAGTATTATAGCTTTTAGGTGTTGATCCAGAAGATTTCTCATTATTTTTAGATTCTGCATTATTTTTTTTGTTGGTACTTTTTTGGGTTTCTTTTAAGTTTTGAGCAAATCTAGTTACTCTTATGTTGCTAGTCGATGAGTTAGATTCGTCAGGCATTTTGTAAAATTTTTAGCGTTATATTATTATTTATTTGCCGAATTAAAAGGCTGAATTTATTTTCAATAATAAAGAATATTAAAGTTATCTTTAACTATTTATTTGTTTTAATCCTTTTAAAAATTAATAATTATTTTATTTTAATTTAAAACAAGTTATATATATAAATATTTTTATTCGGAGAAAACTTTCACGCGTGCAACAAAGTCGAAGGTATTATTAAAATTATATATTATATTGTACTGAATTGCATATAAGCTCGCACAATTAAATTTTTTTAGTTTGACAGAAGTGTACTATATGACCCAGCTACGTTTTTGTCCTTAATCTTACTCATTTGCTATTTTCTTACTGTTAGTTTATAAAACTGATAATAATTGCATACATTTGTTTTCATTTTTACATCGATTTTAGAGTTTCTACAATCTTCATATAAAAAACGTAATAGCATATATGTTGGCTCCTACAGTAACTGTCGAATATTTTGTCGAATATTTGTCGAATCTTGCGTAGCGGTGGATATTAAATGAAAACTGAAAACTGAAAAACAAAAGCTGTGATTGTGAGAGCGCGCTAAGAAACTAAATTTATTATTCTGAACTTTATAATTATAAAGCTTGAATCTGCTAAACTATTATACACAATTTACAACTCGATTAACTTTTAATCTTTCCGGATCTCAGCAGGACGTAATAATATTGTCTATATTTACATACAATTTATCCATAAAGTACCCACATATAAGTACGTCTAGAATTAACTATAGATTTAATAAATCTTTGTTTTAATCTCTTTGCCGCAACTTGCACATAAAACATTTTAACATCTTATTTTTTTTGCTCATCGACTCCAAAATTACAAAGCATATCAATTAAAATTATTATTTATATGCAAATAAACAATTGAAAAAATTGTTGGCAAGTCTGTAATTACAAGTAATAATTTAAAATATGTGTTTACATGCTATTTTAATGTGTAATTTAATTTAAAATAAATGAAAAAGAAAAAATATTAATAAATTTTATTTTATATTGAGATTTTTATATTTAAAACTTAATAATAAAAATATTTATCAATTATATACTAGCCCATGTGTGATATAGATTATATAGGTATATATGCAATTCAAGGGATTAAATCGCGATAGGTTGTATCCTTGAGGTACATCTTTCGTCATCATATTCATAATCATAATTACATATATAATTTTCAATCTTTAAAAATTAATTCTTGCCTTTGAAAATCCACCTCGTTTTTAATATTTGTCCGTTTCTCTCAAATATCGCACCTTCCCAAAATGTCACCTATGTTCCAAAATTCATTTTTCTACTCCAAAAAGCCA
>JANSTW010086002.1:0-18464 GCA_027564275.1 Diadocidia ferruginosa | reverse complement strand
AATCGATAAATTAATTTCGATATTTTTCTTCAAAATGAATATTTTTTTCTGCGATATAGTTTTTTTTAATAAAATTGTATGATTTCAAAATATCGATTAACTTAGGCCCACACATTTGAAGTAAATAATTTTTTTAAGAATCGATGATATTTTGAAAAATCAACATATTGAAATATCGATTATTTTCAATATCTTACAGCCCATAGCTTTAAGTCAATTAATTTACATACGCTTGCAGGATATATTACTATAAAGTTTTCATATATATTCAATGAAAACATTTATATAACAATATTTCTATAAAATAAAATTGTGTTCATTGATATATTGGGCTTTTTTTTATTTAATTTAACAATTTAAAAGCTTTTTTTTAGAGCACATAGGTATGTCAAAAGTTTAAAAAATTCGAATAAAAATAAAATGTAATAAAAAAAATTTACAATTGAAATTTTCGGAACATACCGTTGCACCGAAAGTGCGTAGCACGAACGTGCACTTAAAAAAATATTTATGCTATAAAATTCAAAAATTTTATGAAAATGCGGTAAAATTGATGACCTGACATAACACCCAAAAGCTTTACT
Organism: Diadocidia ferruginosa; assembly: GCA_027564275.1. Classification (NCBI taxonomy): domain Eukaryota; kingdom Metazoa; phylum Arthropoda; class Insecta; order Diptera; family Diadocidiidae; genus Diadocidia; species Diadocidia ferruginosa. The sequence goes on along the minus strand of JANSTW010086002.1, from coordinate 17,880 downwards.
TAGCTTAATTCATACGAAAACTTATTTATTGTTTGTGTCTTTACTAAAAACTGCTTAAAAATGAATAAATTTCCTTTAATATTTTAAACAATATAACGGGTTTGAGAATTAGAAAAAAAACTTGTTTAAGCTTTTGGGTGTTATATGTCTTTGGGTGTTATGTCGTGTCACATTAATATTTGAGTTATTTAAGAATTTTCGCTTGAATAACTCCGCCATCTTGATTTTTTTTAAAACATTGTCCAGATTTGTTTATCACAGTCAGCAATAAAAATGCCTTTAAGGGCATAAAATAAGCCAAACCTTTTGTTGTGCAGTCTTTCTATATCTATGAGGTGTTATAAAAAGACATTTTATACTTAATTTAAATAAAATATTTAACTAATTTAGATTAAAATTAATAAATAAAATCGAATTCAACGTTTACCTATTATTTTTGTATACAGTATTCTTTTTGCTGATATCTGTGGCTTTACAAGTCTATCGGATCAATGTACGGCCGAAGAGCTAGTCCGTCTACTGAACGAATTGTTTGCAAGGTATTGTCGATTCTATAACGAACTTTATAGAATATTAAAATTATTTTCTTTCAGATTTGATCGCCTAGCAGCTGAACATCATTGTTTACGAATTAAACTGTTGGGTGATTGTTATTATTGTGTGTCAGGACTACCAGAAGCCCGTCCCGATCATGCTCATTGTGCTGTCGAAATGGGATTGGATATGATTGATGCTATTGCGTAAGATTTTGTTTGAAATGTGTCAAATAAATTATAATCGTTTTTATTAATCAAAAAGGCTGGTGCGTGAAGTTATGGCTGTTAATGTAAATATGAGAGTTGGAATACACACAGGACGTGTACATTGTGGGGTATTGGGATTAATAAAATGGCAATTCGATGTGTGGTCAAATGATGTAACATTAGCTAATCATATGGAAAGTGGTGGTATACCAGGGTAAATATTTAATAATATGGATAAACATATTTAAATAATAATATTTAAATTGACAATGTATATGAATAAAATATGAGGTGCTATGCGGCAATTTCCCAATTTAATTAATTAAAAATTTTAAAATGGAAATATTTATAATTTATAGAAACCATATTTTCCATATATATCATAGTTGTGGTTTTATTTTAAATTAGGTTAGTCATTAATATCTATACCACATATGCGGAATATGTTTTTTTTTTAATTATTAAATATTTTATAAAAACAATAAAAAGGCATGAATTCATTCTATATCTAATAAAAGATCTGTAGTAGAGGTAGAGCTACCTGGCACCCATAATGTTGAAATCTGTTTTTACAAATAATTTAAATTTCTGCTTATAAGGATAATTATTCAATGACATAACATGAAAAAACAGCCAAAGCTTTAATAAGTTTTTTCTGATTTTTTCTAATTCTACCACCGACATATCAGCCGAAATCTTATCGCTTTATTTAAAATTATTAGAAGGGAAATGTTACGGTTTGTAGCGGTTTTTTGCAAAGATACATACAATAAAGAGATTTTAGCGATTTCAGCTTGTTAAAGCTTTTGGGCGTTATGTCTTCGGGTGTTATGTCTTGTCACCTTCTAAAACCCAAGGTGTATAGAGTAGAATAGGTGTGCGCAAAAAATACATAGATAGATTTTGTGATGTCATTGGAACAGTAAGTACGAGGTTTACTATACCAATTGCACCGATTGCGTCAATGATTCATATACACAAATATATACACACAAAACCGATCAGAACCGCTAAATTTATGCGCACACCTTATATACTCTATACACCTTGTCTAAAACCGACATAGAAACCAAAATATAAACCCATCGCTTCGTTTATAATTTGTAGATTAGAAATTTTATCGCTATTTAGCAAAGACACAAACCAATTAATAGTTTTCGTGTGATTTTAGCGGTTTTAAGCTTGAAGCGTTATGTCATGTCACCTAATCAATTAAATAATTAATTCAACGTATTTAAACATTATTATACCAAAATTAGTTTTTGCATTTCATAATACAAGATGCTTTACATGATCGTAAAAAAATTAACAGAGTTAAGTTACGGTTTCATGTAATTTTATTAAAAAAAAAACACAAGATAACAATGTCTTGTAAACTCTCTTTAATTTTTTTTCTCTTTTTATCAAGATCTTGTAAAAAGACGTGTGAAACCGTAACTTAACGATTCTTAGATTGACGTAGTACCGATGTCCTTATATGATGACGCTAAGAGATTTGGTTTAAGAACTAAAAATCTTTGTGCTTTATATAAATAAATAATAATTTAAATCTAACTTTATAAAACTATATAAAAAATTCAAGAGCTTAAAGGTGGTTTTATCTAATTGCTGCAAAGCTCGCTTGGATTTCCACAGTATTTTATTACAAACGTATGCTATATAGGTAGGTCCTTTTTGTTTGTTTTGCAATATATGCGGGTATACATAAAACACAAAATAAACCAACTATATATAAACAAGACAAAAGGTGAAAGTTCACATAATACAAGTCCCATAGGTTGGATAAAACAGAAAATGCAGTTTGTATATAAATAGTTTTATATATTTAGGTACACATATAGGGAGGTTTATTTTATAGAGTAATTAAACTTTAAAATCTGACAAAGACGACGACATGTCTATATATAATAAATATATTTGAAATTAGTATTATTACACGTGATATTTTCTTTAAAAGAAACATTATTTCTCTTTGGCCAACCTACACTAAAATGTGTATAGTATAAATCTATATCTCAATATATTGTGAGTTTTTCTTTTACAGAATCGATTGTAGGATCTTCCATTATTGCCATTTTCATTTCAATTTCTTTTAAATCTAATCTTAAATTTTTATTATTTTTTTTGTCTTCAATAGACGAGTTCACATAACAAAAGAAACAATAAAATGTTTAGATGGTGATTATGAGCTTGAAGAAGGAAAAGGATATGAGAGAAATGCCTACTTAAAGGATCATCAAATTGAAACATATTTAATAGTGCCGGGTGATACATATCGACCAGTAAATTTGTTTTTTTTATTGATTTGAATTGAAATGAATTTTTAATTTTTCTTCACAGAATAAAAAGGCACATCACTCGCTATCCTTCAATGGAAACATATCCAAAGAACTACGTATGATGGGCCACAGTACACAAAAAAATTCTGCAAAGTAAGTTTATTGTATTTACATATTTAAATTTCTTCCCATCAAATATGAAAGAAAAATTATTTTGACTTCTTCGCACAAGCAAACGAATATTTATAAATTATTAATGAAGTTTTGCAAAGTTTTTTATCGGCGATTTTTTTCATTACAATCAAATCAATCTATATAATATACAGATGTTATGCGAAATACGTCTTTTATTTTATAGAAAATCTCGTTTTTATCTAAATTAAATATTTTATTTTTTTGCTCTCACGAAAAAATATTAATTTTATTTACTTAAAGCAAAAAAAAACGGGCTGTGTTGGTTCAGGTTTTCTTTCTCGCAAAATATATTATCCCTTATATTATATTTATATAATGTAAAATCGAAGAAGACAAAAAAGAAAATTTATAGTGAACAAGATGGGTTTCTATATATAGTTCTAAATGTAATAGATCCTAGCTTTTCCATTTCCGCATCAAAATGTTGAGCGAATAAAATAGGAAATATACAAAGGAAATATTGAAAATTTATGATGATGTTTTTCTGTTTGTTTTCCTCACTTTTTTTGCTAACCATAAGTTGCATTTATCTTGGTTTAGAAACACTTTTTTTAGAGAAGAGTCGTGTCAGTACAAAAAACTTTAAAATTTTAAAAATACATATATTAATTTAAATACGAATATCATGCATATGTAACCGAAATTTCGGTTTAAAGAACTGCCAAGTTTATAACAATTTTACAACAAAAGATGAACATATTTTCACTTCAAAATTATCATGTAAGGTATATCATATTTCTATACATGAAAATTTGTAATTTTAAACTACAAAGTTATAATCAAACACATTTTTTTTGCAAAACTGTTTTAAAATTAATGAAAATCCAGCAAAATATTGTTTTGAGCAAACTGCAAGTGGTGTATGTAACATATATAGATAGTAAATGCAGCTAACAGATTCTATATTAATTCTGTTTATTTATTGACGTACCTCTTATAAATGTGGTGTCTCAAATTATCTAACATATGAGATGATATGATAATTTTTTACACGTATTTCTATACATGCATAAATTGAATACCCCAAAGACCATATTATTTATTATATAGTGTAACATATATAGGAATAAAACATATATGTTTTATGAAATAATTTATCATGAATATATAAGACGACCTTTTTATATATATAATAAGACAGTTGAAGTGAAATATAGTTCGTCAAAAAAATAATAAATAACAATAAATGTATATGTAAAAAAAATTGTTCACGCAATAGACCAAGGACTTATATTATAATAATTGGCTAAATTCAGTACAAATTACGTATGGTTGCATGCTTAAGAAAGAAATATCTATACTTTTACAATACTCTCTACATTTACGTACTAAAAACATAAAAATTGCCTTGTAAGGTTACATTTAAATAAGATTCATTTCTCCATTCTGAATTTTTTACACGATCTTGTAAAAACATAAGCAAATAAAGCTAGAAAATTTTTTACCTGGACACTGTCTGTCGAATATACAAATTTAAACCTTGAAGCAAAATATCAATTTATATAGAAATTTTTTTTAAACATTTTTTTAAATTTTTACTATTTTATTAACTTTTTAAACAGTTTACATTTTGAAAATCCGAACAAAATTGACTTTGATAGGGTAATTTAAAGGTACCACGTTTTCCGAAAAAAAAAACAGAAAAACGCAGTTTTTCAGCACTGTAACTTTTGAAAGGGGTGTGCAAAATTTTTTTTTGTATGTCAAAATTTTTTTTTTGATTAAATCTAAATTATCTAAAACAAACATTTTTGAAAAAAAAATCGTGAGGCAAGCCGTAGGTCGATCTAATTTAATTTTGCTGTATAAGTGCCATTTTCTTTTTGCTCTTACTGTGATATTTCATAGCAGGGTTCCTGTAAAAAATATGTTTACTTCTCAGTAGTCACTTGACCCTACATATTGAATTTTTGAACTATAGTTATTCACAAACGTTAAGAAAATCATACAATCAGCTAGAAAATCATTTGTTAAGTCACAAAAATATTGAGAAAATTCCAAGAAAATCGTTTTATGCGAACTATTTTCAATTTTGAACATATTGCAAAAAAATATTTTTTCGAAAATAGTTATTCAATTTAAAAAATATGCTTAATCTCACAAATTTTATCGAATCGTAGGAAATGTAAAAATTTCTAAAAGAAAATGTAAATAAAAAATTGTATTTAAATAAATATAAAGTTAAATCGTCACCTTTTTTCAATTTACAAAAATGCAAATAAGTGTAGGCAAGGTCTTGTGTACTCTAATACGCAGATATTACAAAAATTGTCCTTTTGCATAAAATGTATGCTTTTCATCATACTTACAATAGAATATTATACAATAGACATAAAAAAATCCTATACTATCTAACATTTTAAATCATAATATTTTGCAAAGTTTTCGGATAATAGAAAATGAAACTTTAGCTTTACATTTAGATGAAACAAGTCGCCATAGACCCTTATAAATTAGATTTATTTTTTTGTATTCATAATTTACAATATATATATAAGCTTTATATAGCCGAAACTTTGCCAGACTTTCTTTCAATTTGAATTTCTAAACAAAATATATTAATATGTCCCTTGGTGCATGTAAAAATATGCGAAGAAAAAGATAAAATTATTAATATCAATATGCATAATGGCGCGCATTTAACACTTAATTTTTTGCACTTCTTCTTCCTAAAATAACAGACTAGGTTTCTCGGATGCGAACGATAACAAAGACCCAGAGGATGAAGTTAACGACTATTTAATGCGTGCTATTGATGCAAGGAGTATAGACAGATTAAGATCCGAACATTGTAAATCGATATTGTTATCATTTAAAAAGGCAACCATAGAGGCAAAGGTACAGAGAGAAAATCATTTACTTAAAAAAAAAATGTCAACAATTAATTTCAAATTTACAGTACACATCCGAACCGGATCGAATGCTTTGCATATATTTTTATTGTACTGTACTCATATTTACTGGAATGTTTTTAATGCAAATAATTATTTATCCATTGTAAGTATAGAAAATTATTTTATTTTAAATAAATTTCTAATAAAAATATTAATTTTTCTTCTAGAAATAAATATAATCTTATGTCAATTATTGTATTAGCAACAATTCTGCTTGGAATTTTATTTATTACTCTTATAAATAAGTATAATTTTAGGGTAAGTGTTGATAAATTATAATTTATAAATTAGATAATACGAAGATATGGATTTTTTTCTTAATTTAATTTAACCCGCATTAAGGCACAGCATATATTTATTTTAATTTATTTAAAATTCCAATTAATCAAAACGAAAATTAAATCGACTTTTTGCTACTGAAAATAATTCTTCTTATGTATTTATAACAAACTTTTTTAGTTTTTTTAATATGACGTATTAACGTCATCATCAGATCTAGAATATTTAAAATGAATCATTGTCAAACCTATTTCCGTAATTTTTTTCAATTTAAATTTAGACTCATAATAAATCCATAATATAAAACAATAAAAGTTTTTAAATTTTTAAATTCAAAATACAAAAATCCATATTTTTTTTGGCTGTTTCTCCGATATTTTTAAATTTACGGAACTCGATAGCAAATCGGCAGAGGCTTGTAAAACTATAGAAGACCATTTTATTCGTTGATTTTTTTCATTTAAATCGGTTTATTTAAATTTCCTTATATAGCTGGTCCTTAATAGGTTAAATGAAAGTACATAAAAAGAACATTTTCAAAATTTTATTATTCATTTTTATCACTTATAATATTTCTCTTTAGGTTGGCAACTTTTTAAAGGATATGTCAAATAAAATTCATAGCAGCAGAATAAATGCTCAAATTATAGCCTTTTTAGCTGTTTGTATTATAAAATGTTTGGCAGTTTCAACTATTGTAAGTATATAGCATAACGCTTTTCAGATAATTTATTAATTTATTTTTTTCCTGACATTTTCAGTTTGTATTTCTATCAAATAAAAATTGTGATCATTTTTCTACATCGATAATATATACTTTTATAAACCGTATTGACTGTGATTACAATGTAGCAATTAATGTAAGTACAAAGACGCGAATTGTAAAATTTTTGAAATAATTGAATAAATTATAATAATTTCTTATTTTTGTTCCCGACCAACAAAAAAATCAAGGCATTTCTTTTATTGACATTGCTATCAATGATGAATTGTGCTGTACATCAAATACTTAAAATATCGCTAAAAATAATTTTACTTGCGTCCCTAAGTGCTATTTATTTTGCTATTGCCGCTATACAAGGCTTTCATTTAAATATTTTATACACAGACAGGTATGTCTATATTTGTATAATATACAAAGCTTTATGAAAAGGATATTATGTGTATATATTTAGAGCCTTGTTGTAGGATGATACAAACAAAAATTTAAGTGCTTTTACATTTAATATTGATAATATTTATATACGTAGATAATTTAAACGCAAATTTTCAACCCTTTTTAATTAAATTTATTTTAAATATAGATTTGATTGGAAAGAACAACTTATAACATTTATTGTGGATGGTATTTTCGTATTGATCTTTGTTATTGCACTTATATTTCATAGCCATCAAACCGAGGCAACATATAGACTGGATTTTATATGGAAATTACAAGCAACTGGTACGTTTATTGATAACAATTTAAAGTAAATTAAAGAAATCTTAAAGCTTTGCGTCTATTTTAGAGGAAAAAGAAGATATGGAACATTTACAGGCATACAATCGAAAATTACTGGAGAACATCTTGCCCGTTCATGTGGCCGAACATTTTCTCAGTAGAGACAAGAATATTGATGTAAGTTTTGAGTGAAAATTCAGTTCTGTTTTTGTAATTTATTTGTTTTTTTACAGGAATTATATCATGAACAATGTGAAAGTGCATGCGTTATGTTTGCATCGATACCGAATTTTTCCGAATTCTATGTGGAACTTGAGGCAAACAATGAGGGTGTCGAGTGTTTACGTTTGTTAAATGAAATAATTGCTGATTTTGATGAACTATTAAATGAGGAAAGATTTAGGTAATTATAGTATTACTGAGAGTGAATGGCTAGAATTGAAATGCTGCGTTTACTACCTCTACTTACCTTTTTACTTATATAATCTTATAAGTGTATGGAATCCATGAATCTCAAAAAATTCATATAACTAGAAACAATAATATATTTGAACAAACTGAATGAGAGCCCCGTAACTTTTTATTGTGAAAATTGAAAATTTATTGTTGTGTTCAAGACAGTTTTTAGAATATCGTATACCCTCCGCAAGTAATAATTTTCTTACGGCTTGATAACTTTTAACAAATATTGTAAAAGTAAATTTTGGACATGCAAGGGAAATATTACAAAAAATTTGATTATTTCTTTCTTAAATCTTGGATAGAGCGGCAAGGTTTTTATGACTTTTTAAATATACCTATAAATTAAATAGACACTGTAAATGACATCAACAATGATCGTGTACAGGCTAATTTAAGCTACTTCAAGTTACCTCTTGCACTTTTTATTTAACATTTTCTAAAAATTTTCTTTAATCAATATAAAATGCCGCGCAGCCCAGTACCCTCCAGCCCAATGATACAATAAACACTTACTATTTCTCGATTTTCCCTTTCAATATAAAACAGGTTTTCGTATTTTTTGTCTAATATTGACCCTCTTCTCTGCTAAAAGAGAAAGTTTCTCACAAAACCCTATAAATGAAAAGTTATAGATCAGTTGAGAAAATCTTCGGTCAGACCAATGATTCAAATATCGCGATCTTTTGTTTACATACCACATGATCATATTACAAAATTAGACAAAGTGGGTGATTGAGATACAAATTATGTTAACCTGCATTTTTCTTTTCAGTTATATTGAAAAAATTAAAAGTACCGGAGCGACATATATGGCTGCTTCGGGTAAGGCAATTAATCCAATCAATTAAAACAAAATAATAATTAATATCATTTACAATGTAGGCCTAACGGAACAAACATGTGATTTAATTGGATTTCGACATGTCACCTCAATGGCCGATTATGCTCTGCAATTATTTACGAAAATCGAAGAGGTCAATACGCATTCCTTCAATAACTTTCGCATGAGAATTGGCATAAATATTGGCCCGGTAGTGGCTGGTGTTATTGGCGCCCGTAAACCTCAATATGATATTTGGGGCAATGCAGTAAATGTGGCAAGTCGAATGGATTCTACAGGCATCTTAGATCACATACAGATAACACAGGAAATCTACCAGATATTAGAGCCTAGGGGCTATAAGATGAAATGTCGTGGTAAAATCAATGTTAAGGGTAAAGGATCGATGATAACCTATTTCCTGACGGGTCAGCCAGATCAAAAAACTACGCCTATCATAGAAAGGATACCCATAGCATTTAATCACATTAAATCGAAATCGGAAAATGATAAAGATGACGTGGTGCTGTCGATGGATGAAAATGATGTTGAAATATTCGATAAAAATCGTTTAACACAAAAACGTAAATCACTTTGTAGACAGCAAAACATAATTTTATCAACGGTCACTTGTGATGAATCGTTGATGAGTCCCGATGCCGAATCAATAGAGTCAAGTAATGCAACTAAATCTGCAGCCACACTGCCATCATCAACATTGCCAAGTGTAAAAAGCATCGAAAAGGCTAATTCAACAGTTAGTTCAATAGTTAATAATTTATCAATGACTGATAGTTTGATAATAGAAAATCTCTCAAAGACTCAATTAACGGACTTGAAACACCAGAGTTTGCCACTGTGTAAGGCCAGCCTAATGGATTCCATAGAAAGTCTAGAGAAATTCCTCAAAAATGACATAAGCTTATCGGATTTTAATGGTCGTGTGAAAAGCTCAACTAAACACAATTTCGATGGAACAACCGATAGATTAATAAATGTACAAAGACAATCGACAGCTTTGATTGTTGCCAATGGAGGCGATACTGTCGTAGGGTGTGGGACCAAATTAAATACATATAATTCCAATAAAAACAATATCCAATTATCCAAATCAAACGAAACTGTGAATAAAATAGCCAATATCGATACAAATCGATTTTTCGGCAATCAATTAAAAGAAACAATTAAAATTAATAGTAAGCAAGTTATGAAATTGTCACAATCTCTGTATCCTATTACCAATCCCGCGAACAATACCAAAGTGAAAATTCCAAACAGTAAGAGCTTAGACTTATTATAGCCCAAGAGAAATGATCAACAGCAGCAGCTGTTGTTACCCCTTTTGTCTCCCCGCTAAAGTCACTCCAATATTAGATAATTGTTAGAGTTAAGTATTTATTATTGTTTTTTTAGTAGCAAAGAAGACCAATTATTGTACATTTTTTTTAACCCATTAAGGCCCAGTAAATTTTTTTAATTTTAATATTGTTAAGAGTGGAAAACCTAACGGAGAATCAAACTAGGATACAATATATTAGCATAAACTTCCGTTTTGATATAATAAGGATTTTTTACCATCACACTAGGTGCTTGATAATATACAAGAATGGACTTATTCGCTATTACTGTTTTTTGAAATTTTCTAAGGGAATGTCTATCGTCGTTGTATAACGGGCTTAGGTTTAATTAAATTAAAAGAAAAAATGTTGAAGCCAGAACATACGTACAACTTTGAGCCAAGATAGATATTATTTAAATTTTACTTACAATAATTATTTTTTAATTTAAATAAAACCAGACTTTTTCATATAAAATTTCAAAAAAAAACTTTACCAGGCTGAGTCGATTTATGTTTAGCATCACCATCAAGCAGTGCTAGAGTAAAACAGTACAGTAAAACACCCTATTTAGTTCATAATTCGCTCAATTTTGTCAGTACAAATACTGAACGCGCTGCATGCTTTTAACATACATCTGGCAATAAACTGAGAAAAAGATCATGCGGTCTATAATCATAGATTTGCTCAATTTATTTTCAATAATAATCTATTTGTTACCATATATGTACTTTGTAGGGCATGTAAACCAAACAATTTTTTTTGTAACTTATACTGATTTTTTCTAAATTAAATTAATTTGAATAATGGATTCTTTAGATAAGAAATAGTTAAATAAATACGTTTAAAAATCCTATATTATATATTTCGACTAGTCAAACAACTGGGCCATAATGGGTTAAAAAAAGAAAATTATTTATTTTAAATAAAAATGACTATATAGCTATATTATATAATAATATATTTAATGTGTACATAAATGTTAAATTAAATTAATTATTGCAAAGCAAACAAAAAACCAGAAAAAACTGTATACCTGCGTAAGTCTCTATGAAAGAAGAAGAAAAAGCAAACAGATATATAAGAACCAAAGAATATAAAAAAATTATAAAAATATATTTGTGAATTAAAAAAATGTGTTTTAATCGAGGTTTTAATTTTAACTTTTGAATACGTCAATGATAATGAAATTGGATGATGGCGACGTTATTCAAGATGGCCGATGGCGTAAACATATATTCAAGGAAAAAACTTATGTGTTAGTTATTAGACATCTGACTGACTAGCTACATATCCTTTGACCTTCATAGTATAAAAGAATATTTACTATAATAAATATTCGTTGATAGTAATTAAAAAAAAACGTGTATGGTCTCGGGTCATATTTCACCCAATGAGTAACTATTAATAATAATAACATTATTAATTAAAACTAACCATTTAGTGTCTCATATAAGTAAATAAAAATTAAAATGTAACTTTTTTTAAATTTGTAAAAAAAGAAGTAAAAATTGGTCATTTATGCATAACGGTCATATAACTTATTAATTCTGCTATTCTTTAGGAAAAATATTAAAATTAATAAAATATTTTCATCTATAAATTTGATAAGCATTGAGCAACTAAAATTTAGCGTATATATCTTGTATGTTACGGTAATCATCAAAAACTATCATTTATGACCCAAGACTGTAGCATGAGGGTTAGTTCATTTTGCTTTAACTAGACTTTAGATTGTCTAAAATTTAATATATATTTAGTTGGCAGAGAGCCACAAATAAACCAATATTCCGAAACTCCTTTCATTGATTTTTGAAACCGTACAAATGTTAAACTTATATAAAGAGCGACATTTATATGGTTTCTCTTATTTATATTAACAAATTGTTGCCTAAATTTATGATAAATATTTTTTTTATTACAAATAAGTAAATTTTAAATATAATTGAGTATTTACAAAAATAATGGATCTATATTAAAACAAAAATAGTCAATCCTACCACGCATTGTGCTACCAAACAAAAAAGTAGCATCCGTTCTGGCTGAGTAGGATGTAGTGTAATGTTTTGTGTCTGTTTCGTTGTCGGTTGTTGGTAGTTATGTGATGGTAGATATTTATTTATTAAATATTCTATTTTACAAGTCCTGCTTTCCCCCCTCAGTCCTTTGAAGGGCTTTTTACTAGTAGACACAAGTAATAATACAAATTTAGATAACTTTAAAAATCAAATGATTTAATTTACTTACTTTGTGCTTAGAGCCGGAGTTAACTTTTTGTTTCTTCCAAAATTTTAGCATTTGCTACACGAAAAACGTGGGGTACCATTCCTACCAATGTATTAAACAGATCGTCCGATATGTCACGGGGTAAAAGCAATTGTAAAGTACTAGAAAGATTAGAAAACAAATTAGATAATAACATATAACTTGATTCCTAACCTACCTTAACTCAGCACCACCCCACGTGGCCGATTCAATCATAAAACCTTTAGCACATTTAAAAAGCAGTTCGGCACGACGAATACACCATTGTACGGTCATATCCTGTCAATGATTGTTTAAATATGTTATTTTTAACGAATTAAGATAGATTTTCTGTTGGTCGGTCTAAAAATAATTTATGACGAGCAGAAAAATTACGTGATCAAATCAATTAATCAGAAATGATGTAGTCAGCGAAAAAGTTAAAGCTTAGTCAGTTTATTTTGCCGATATCTCACTGATTGCTTGATTTACTCATCAGAAAATAAATTGCACACTGTAAGCTTAACACATAATTACCTCAGACATTTCATGTCGTAACAATGCCGGTATAGTCAGCACCGTAACATCATATCGACTGGCTATTTTCAAAATATTTCTCAATCCCAATATGACGGGATGTCGCGAGTTTATTTCTTCGGGGCTATTGAATGTCTCGTCCGATATTAAATGAAAAATAACATGAGTTTGTGACAAGTTTGAATGCTTTGTTATGAAGAAATCGCCAGGCTTTAGTCTGGCTAGTTTACCATCATTGACAGATTGTTTTTGTGGTGAATTTTCCAATTGAATTTCACCCAGTTCATCTTGAATTTTTTCAATTTGATCATTTATCTAAAAGAACAAGTAATTATTTTATGAAAAAAAAAGAAAACATTAAGCTTTACCGAATCAAAATGAAATTCAGTTGACATGATTGCACTTTTAAGGATTTTACGATTGGCCATAACACTTCCGGATGGTGTTAAGACAACAATGCCACACAGAGAACAAGAGTACAGACCAAGCGCCATGTTTAGGCCACTTAAACTGAAAATACGATTTAGTTTAATTGAAATACGAAGAGAAAAACTTCACTAACCTTTCATCGTCGTTGTATAACGGGCTGCATAAGTCATTGATGTCAGCGCTTAAGACACGAATGTTATGCATATGCTTCAGTTGAGATCCCAAATGAATAGTAAAACTTTCTTCCATCGACGGTGTTTGAAAGACAAACATTGACGATCTAGAAAAATAAAGTTTATTAATAGGAAGATAGAGGAGGTAATCATCTTTAGAACTTTGAGACAGCTTTAGTGATTTTTTTTTAATTTTATCATCAAAAATCTTGGAAATATTGAAATTCTTCGAAGTTTAGTGGAACTTTTTTGGAAATCTGAGAAGTTTTGGAAGTTATGGAAGTTTTTTTGGCAATATTATGAAAATTTTATGGAAGTCGATTTTAATTTTGAAAGTCGGAATTCTTACAAATCTCATAGTGGTCTTGGAATTTTAATTTTTTGGACCAAACATTGTCAGTTAGCAAAAAATGATTGCAAATTATGTCTACCAACCTATTTCCAATAGGTGTTGGCGCCAATGACGAACCCATTGTCTCGCCAACGTGATTTGTTATCCAGTTTTTATATTCATTTTTCTGATGACCTTTTATTGCCTCTAGCTCAGATTCCCATTTCTTACATACTAAATGTTGCGTAGAGTATTGTAGAGACAGAAGTTTGTTGATGTCCTAAATTAACAAAATAATAATTTGATGTCACAAAGTAACAAATTGCAGCTTACTTCCGATGTTGTGCAAACGTCCAGTTGTTCTATTTTACTTTCCATTTCATTTTGTTGTTGTGTGGTTAACGTACTGATGTCCGTGTCCATGTTTTTATTTAATTCCGAAATATATTTTGCATAGTTTTGTTCCTTCACAAACACTTCGGGCAATAAAGGCGAGTGAACAATTCTGAAATAATTGTTTAAAAGAATTTCCGGTCTGAATTTGGCTTTATTTTTAGTACTTACCGGTGAAAAGATTGGGCAAAAATTTCCTCATCTGTTGGGCCGACTCGTTCGGCAAACTCTATGATTTCATCTTTGTACAATTTTTCCGTGTCCCTTATCAGTGCATCAATATCGATTTGGCCGTTCCGTGCTTTATTCAGCAGATCTTCATCACGACAATTGAAATAATCTTGATTTTGTTGGTCGATAAATTCATGTAGTTCTTTATATAAATCTAAAAATGCAATTTAAATTAATTAAATAAAAAACCTAAAACATAAATACACCCACCAATCCAGCCGTCCAGCATCTTCATCATTGGATCCATTTTCTTGGCCACAATTTCATGCGATAATTCGGTGACATTTTCACGATACGGTAGATTTATGGGATAGCTAATTGTTTCCGTATTTCCATTATAATTCTTATAATTGTAGGTAAATTGAACCGTTTTAATATTTTCCATAATTTTTCTCGCGCTGCTGCCAGAAAGAAAACAAGAAAAAAAACAATTTTTTTGTTTACCACTTTGACAGCTGAAAATTTCCCGCGCAAATTTCGAAAAGTCCCAACGTATTTTTCGGTTTTACTCAGCATCAGCATGAGTAAATTTGCTGAGTTAATTATGCGTGAACTAATCTCGACGGTCGGTAGATAACGTACGTAAAATAGTCGCATTTTAACAAATGGGATTTTCTCATTTCTGGTATGGTAAAAACCTTTAAAAATTTTAAATCTCTATTCTATCGAGGAGAATGAATTTGAATTTGAATTTGAATTTGAATTTGAATTTGAATTTGAATTTGAATTTGAATTTGAATTTGAATTTGAATTTGAATAGTTTGTCACAATGAATTTAAAATTACGCAAGTCTTCCATTCAGTTTATTCCAATGTGTAACGTCGAAACAGAGGTGTTCCGTTCTTTCCCCTCCCCTTTTTAAAGGACACTAAACGATAATTGTAACAACGCTGATCTTTTTTTTAACAATGAGAAAATGATTTTAATTTTGCCGCTTCAGTTTACTTAAAAATTGCATGAAAAAAATCCCATAACATTGAAAGTAAAAAACGTTTTAAATTAAAAATTTTCTGGTCGGATTGTCGGACCGATTTTAATTACTTTTTTCTTTAAAAAAATGTCCGAAAATGTCGAAAAAATTTGTCATATATAGGATAACGATCAATTTACTTTAAAAAAGTTGAAACATTTGCATACTGATCACTGAAATTTATAGTTTTATTGTAATAATGCGTGATCATATACAGAAAGTGCTGCCATCTATTGGAATAATTGTTCGAAACAACGCGCAGTTTTTTAAATTTATATATAGTTGTTGTTGCTAGTAGCTAATAAGGTTGTTTTAAAACACAAAGAAAGAAAACTGCAGCATTAAAAAAAAATTTGATATTGCGTGTGCTTTTTTTAAATTAAAAATAATTTTTTTAATACAAATATTTATATATTTTAGACAAACAACTTATAAATAATATTAATAATTAATTATATATGTTTATAAAATAATAATTGTGGCCTACTTAATTATATTTAAAGAAAAAAAATTTAATTAAATAAAAAACAGAAAAAAATGAAAAAAAACATTTATTATATATACTATTGATAAGCAAGATGAGATATATTATTAATAAATAAAAACAAACAGAAAATATTGATGATAGATGGCGTTGTTTTTTTTTTATAGTTTGACATACAAATTTCAATATTTTGGAGGATATTGTGAAATATCTATAAAAAAAATCCTACAGGTTCTAAACAAAAAATGTCCATGAAAACTCGAATAATCGGACAAGCAAAAATCTCAATATTTTTTAGAAAAACGCTGATGAGGAAAATGTTACCAATTCGGAGAAAATCGCATGAAAAATAAAAATATCGCGAACAAATCGTCAAGTTTATAACAAAATTATGACATTTTTTTGGAAGTCATGAAATTACTGAGCAAATATTTATCATTTTCTAATTTTTTTTTAAAATCACATAAAAATTACAAGAAAATCAAATTTTCTGAGAATATTTTGAAATTTCTGAGAAAATATTGAACTTTCTGATGTAAATTTTGAATTTTCTAAGAACATTTTTACATTTTTGAGAAAATGTTTAATTTCTGATAAATTCTAAACATTTTTGAAAAATCTCAAAACTTCTAACGATTTATCAATGTAATTCTGAGAAATTATGGAAATTTCTGAGAAAATCTTCATATTTTTAAGAAAATTTACGATTTTCTGACAAAACCTGTACAATTTCTGAAATAACCTCAACTTTTTAAAAAAAGAAACTTTTAATTGTTAAGAAAATCGTAAATTTTATTTTTAAATTGTTAGGATAACTGAGAAAATTGTTAAAATTTTTGAAAAAAATAACTCAATATTTCTAAGAAAAACGCTCATATTTTTAAGACAAATCTTACCAATGCTGAAAAAATTGCATGAAAATTCTGCGAGGAAATTGCATGAAATTTATAAGAAAATTATGAAATTTTTTCAGAAGTCTTGAAATTTCTGAACAATTGGGAAAATGTATGGAAACATTTCTAAATTACACATGAAAATTCCAAGAAAATTGTGAATTTTCTGAGAACATTTTGAAATTTCCTGACATAATTTTGAAATTTCGGACGAAAATCTTCACATTTCCGAGGAAATGCTCAAATTTCTGATAAAATCTAAACATTTTAGAAAAATCTGAAAACTTCTATCGATTTCTCAATGTAATTCTGAGAAACTTATGAAATTTCTGAAAAAATCTTTATATTTCTGAGAAAATCTCAACCTTTAAAAAACCTGGAATTTCTGAAAAAATCGTAAGTTTTTTTTTCAAATTTATAAGAAACCTATTAAATTTTTTCAGAAGTCATGAAATTTCTGAACAAATAGGAACACCTTATGGAAACATTTTTAATTGCACATGAAATTTCCAAATTTTTTCAGGAAATTTCAAAATGTTCTAAGAAAATTCACAATTTTTTTCTGAGAACATTTTAAAATTTCCTAAAAATTTTTTGAAATTTCTGACGAAAATTTGGAAATTTTTAAGAAAATCTTCACATTTTTGAAAAAATGGTCAATATCTGATAAAACCTAAACATTTTAGAAAAATCTGAAAACTTCTAACGACTTCTCAATGTAATTCTGAGAAACTTATGAAATTTC